>JAGFPH010003348.1:40567-57864 GCA_018207615.1 Philaenus spumarius | reverse complement strand
CCTTTCGAACGATATAGCTCAAAAACTGCACACGGGCTTATGAGTGGGAGAAATTGCGCAAAAACCTGACATGAAAAAATCATTTATCGGGTGCTTCCTATTAATTTTGTTCCTTGTTCCGGGGACTGTACCTGTAATACTTTTGCACAGGATTGTAGTAAAATTAATTGCCTTTCGAACGATATAGCTCAAAAACTGCACACTGGCTTATGAGTGGGAGAAATAATGCAATTTTCTCGCTCTAACTTTGCCATTTTGTTTTAAATCAAACAAGCCGCCATTTTTTGTAAAATCGAAAAATAAAAATATCAGTGTCTGGGACATCCTACAAGGACCATTTCACTAAAATTTTAGCTATTTTGAAGCATATTTACTACTATTTTATCAGGGTGGGAAAAACCCATGTACTTATATACCCTTAAATCCCTACCCAAAAACGATTAATCGGTATAACTCCGCCATTTTGAATCGGTTCGAAAACAAAAAAAAGTTTATCTGAAGAATCCTACTAGGACCCTTTCACCAAAAAAATCAGCAATTTCGAAGCATATTTAGTATCACTTATCAATCCGGAAATAAAACACACACATATATATATATATATATATATATATATATATATATATAAAGTAATGAATTTTATGTATGGTCTCCAAATGGTCTGAAACGGATGGAAACGGATCGTTTTACCCTCCGACGACGAACCGTTTTTAAGTTGGGTCGAGTGTAATAGCTCTTATTTTCTTCAAAAATTCGGCTAATAAAGAGTTTAAAAATCTGATAACATATTTTTCCTACGCTTGTTATGAAAAGTAGCTCTTGTCGCACTACTAACAGAACTCAAAGTAGGTGTTTGCCGCACGTCTGCAATGTTAATCAAATGGGATTTACTTTGCGTACCCGGGTACCCAAAGTAAACGACAGTTATATATACTATTCATGTGCTGAATTTTAAACATAAAACAAGTCAGCTGTTCCATTGTTCGTTTATTATTTCCTAACCTGACATTGCTATTATTGATAGTGAGTTGTAGTTAGGCTGTTTAAGAGTTGTTAAAACTTAAGACGTAAACTTATTTAATAATGGAAATAAGTGACAGTGAAGTTTAATGTGACAATACTTCTCCACAAATAATTGAAACTGCAAGAAACGTATGAACTTATTACCTTCTACGTCGCGGTAGAAATATGAAAGACAGTATGGACTATTTCAATCATGGTGCAGTGAAAATTATGTTCATAAAATATCACAGAACGTTTTAATTGCATACTTTGACGGAAAGAATAAAGTAATGAAATCAAGTACCTTGTGGAGTGTGTATTCTAAGCTATAGGCTACAGTACAGGTAAAGAATGACGTAGATATAAGTAATTTTAATAAACGGTACCAGGAACTGGCACATACTTTCTCACAAACATATTTAAATTACTAAACAATTTCACTGTGACTTGTAGTGTGGGTGGGGTAGGAGAGGTGATTTTTTATTAAAGTTGGAGATTAACTATTAAATATTATTAAAATTATCTAGAGAGGAAACTATTCGATCGATTTCGAACACATTTGTACCAAACACGTCAATTATGCCTTTATAGTTGCACGAAAAAAGGTTTTGAAAAATTTTGAAAAACAACCCCCTTTATGACCAAAAAATAAGTTATTATTATTAGCTAAACGAGAATTTTTAGAAAGATGCGGTTTTTTGAATATGGTAGGGTACATTACATGCTACAAATAAGCCAAATTTTATAAAAATCGTTAAAGCGGTTTTTTTATAAAAAAATTATAACAGGTTTTTTGGGTTTTTTTTGCCAAAAACTTTGTTATTTTTCAAAAATTTTCAAAACCGTTTTTCGTGCATCTGTACAGGCCTACTTGACATGTCTGGTGATTATTTGTTTGACATTGATTTAATAGTTTTCGCTCTAGCTTTGTATACATACAGACATACATACAGACATACAGACATACAGACATACATGCATACAGACATACAGACATACAGACATACAGACATTCATACATACATACAGACAGATATTTTGTACAAACCACTTTTTTGGACTCAGGGGGTCCCAAAACGGAAAGTTCCACAAAAATCTCAACATCGATTTCTTATGCGATCACTATACTTTCTCTATACTATAGTATAGTGAGAAAGTAAAAAGTGAATAGCATTTTTTAAACGAAAAAACGTTGGTTACAAACCTAAAAAATCTAAGACTCTGTCTAAAGATGAGCTCTTGCGCACAGCACGAGCTACATATATTTGCTGCATTCGAAAAAATTGCTGGCTTCAGCAAGCGTAGGAAAAATCTTTTGTGCAACACGAGAGCAAAGTGGCGCTTTGCGCACATGTTGCACAGACAGCTATTGAGGTTATTAAAGATAGAAAGAAACAAGGCATACAGAGTTATATAACACGAATAATGAGTAGACATTGAGTGGAGGCATACAGAATAATTTAAAGAAAACGACTATTAATAAATACATTGAAATTATTATATAAATTATATCTGCTAGGATCCATAAAATAAGTTTTAGTAACATTTTTTTGCCAAGCCTAACGTAACACTTTCACTTAAATTTGTCAACGCGTTTCGGAGTACCTCCATTATCAAGACCTTTTCAGTACTGGATTCATCCGTTATGGAATCGTCTAGATATAGATAGCCACGCCCCTCCTCCTACTACCGGTACTGCTTCTTATATAACCTGTTACGTAATATGTTATGTAACACGTTATGTAATATAAACCTACTCTTTTATTTTATTTTTTAATATTTTCAACAATTTCAGATTTAGAAAAGTTATTTCCGATTGACTGTTAATTTGTTCATTAATAATATTTTCTCCGTTCATTTTTAGTTTGAAAATTTCTAAAATTTCTAATGTTTACTAAAACTTAGGCCCTATATTATAATAAATACATTATTCAATCAAGCAAGTGAACCGCTGACGTGAGTTGAGTGAATTCCCAATATTAAGTTTATTTGTTTTAACTAACTATGTTGGAAATTGTTATACTCACGAAGACGCTTAATAGCTGTCTACGTGTACGAAATATAAAAATAGAAATTGTTTGCAACTTAGCCTCCAGCCCCGGGTCACGCTATGCTTCGATCCGCTCGCAGCACCTTTGCTATAGATGGATTTATTAAACGGCTTCCTGCGCGAAAATCTTGCTCATGTAGGAGAGGTATTTGAAGGTTCCCCACCATCGCGCACCTCGTGCGCCGACGCAACCCCATCCCCCAGCCATCTCCTCTTTTCATATCTCAGCAGCAAATACGAGGTGTGCGGTGGTGGGGAACCTTCACCTACCTCTCCTACATGAGCAAGATTTTCCGCGCAGGTCGCCGTTAAATAAATCCATCTATAGTTTGCACCTCGACCTTGCGGTTTACTTCTTCTCTTGACGTTTTTACAAAAATGTACGGTTTCTTTAATTCTCAAACAAAAATTTCTAACGGCAGTCATTTTGATACGAATTATTGAAAGAAGTTGTTTTTTTTTTCAAACTAGGTGTTTACGTTTATAAGTACTGGACAAAATGTGAACTCAATGAATTAGAATTAGACCACTCAACTAAGCAATAAAAATGGCGGTTATTCGGAAAACGAAGCATTTTAGGACCTATGGATAATGGAACTGATTTACTCGTAAGTGCTAGCCGATTGTTTTGTAGATATTTTTAAATCCAACTTTTCATCTTTATATCGTTTTATTACGTCTTAAATGATTTAACCAATGAATTCACCAAAAAACTGTTTTCTCATACGTGGATAACTTCTCCAAATATAGGCCTACCGGTTTGGTAGTAAATGCAATAGTTTCAAACACCGGTCACGTGTGCTTTTATGTACTTTTTTTACCAATTCATTTTAAAATTTGTTTAACGCGTCTGATGAACCAATGTGTTGAATAATGTAAACACTTCCCAAGTCTAGCAGTAGTCATTCTTTTTTTCTTTCTAATCCGTCCTTAGCTACCACATGTGACGTCACGAAATCCCATTCTTTCCGATACTTGCACGAAACGTACAAAACCTGTTGCGAGGCTAATCTTCTAACTGCGTGTTGATCCTCCGAGTTCCTCATGAAGCACGAGGCTCTGTTAAGTTTAATGTGTTTTTTTCTTTAGCGATACAGAGGTATACGGACCTAAACTGTTTATATATATATATATACAGAATGTTTTTTGATAGGTGTTGTTACACCAAGTATGGAAAAAAGATAATCTTGCGAAGATGAAGACAAAAAATATGTTTTTGTTCATCTATCCTATAGTGGTTGATCAATCTTAGAAATTTCGCTAAAGTGTAATGTTGCTAAGATTTGGAAAGGTTTTATTTAAGGTCATGAGTACTAATATTTTAGAATTTTGTGATAAGTAGTTTTTTCAAAATATTTAAACAAAGTCTCTTTCTAATTTTTCAGAAAATTTCTTGTGACTCCTTAGGCTGAACCTACATTGGAAGCGGAATTTCTCCTGACCAGACGGTCTGAACGGGTCTGGTCGGGTCTGAAGAAAACAAACACATGACGCACCATCCTCCATCCTACACTGGAGCCAGTGCTCGTTCCGGGGAGGGGAGTCGGGTCTGAACTGGTCTGACAACAATCAAACAGGTTTGTTTTTTCTTCCAGTTGCATGGAAGCTTTTATCGAGGTGGTACATTTTAACATTATCTTTGAACTTGGTTAGTACGCTCCTGGCTGAAAACTAGCTACAATGTAGGAGCGCCGAGTCTGGACTGGTCTGGTCTGGCCGGGTTGGGTCTGTTGGCCAGATCGACTCCGCTTCCAATGCAGGTTCGGCCTTACAGATAACAAACCAACCTTCAATGATCGTGTTAATGGAATTAGTTCTAGAATAAGTTCAGGAGCATTTGCTATGCGAAATTTAAAACACTATTGCAAAACTCCAAAAGAAGGCAGCATCTCGTGAGGCGGGGCTGGAAGTTGAGGTGCAAACAATCTTACAGGGTGATTCAGAACTACGTGGCAATGTTTCGGTACCTCATTCTATAGATAAAAATAATTCAAAAAGCTAATATAAACATAGGCCTCAAAACGCTTACAGATATCCGCCATTTTCTGTTCACAAAATAATGCAATCTACAGAACGGTTTGATTGATTGAGTTCAAACTTGACATATAGTTTAACCTAACAACGATATATCTCGAGAAAAATAATCGATTCTATCCAAAAAATGCGTTTTTAAATGGCGGCTGTTAAAAATTACAAACCTAAATTACTCAAAAACCGTAAATTTTGACAAAAAATTTCAAGACACCTTTGTTGTAGTCCTTTTGATTCCCTGTCGGATGGTATAACTGTCAAAACAATCGGATGAAGGATGACAGTTAAGTTATGTGTAATGATTGGTTTGTTCAACCCGGCATCCTATACCAACACAGTAAACACAAAAATATTGTATGCACATATATGCTGTTATTATCATCCGATTGTTTTGATAGTTACAACATCCGATAGGGAATCAAATAGGCTACAATAAACGTGTTATAATTTTACTTTTTTGTGTACTTACAGCTCTTAGTCCTTTATTTTTCTTTTTTATTCCCTCGTGACGTACGTTTCGCCTTTTCTATTCAAGCATTATCAAACGTACACTTCACTAGTACTTTACATTTGTTAATGCGCGTCAAGTGTAACAAATGTAAAGTACTAGTGAAGTTTAGGTTTGATAATGCCTGAATAGAAAAGGCGAAACATACGTCACCAGGGAATAAAAAAGAAAAATAAAGGACTGAGAGTTGTAAGTAAACAAAAAAGTTAAATTATAATTAAATCAACCAGTTCAGTAAGGCAATCAGAAATAATAAAGGTGTCTTGACATTATACGGTTTTTGAGTAATTTAGGTTTTACATTTTGTTAAAGCCGCCATTTTGAAACGCATGATTGGCTAGAATCAATTATTTTACTTGAGATAGATCATTGTTAGGTTAAACTCCATGCCACGTTTGAATTCAGTCAAACATTTCTCTAGATATGAATTGTTTTGTAAAGAATCAAAATGGCGGATATCTGGAAAACGAAGCCTTTTATTGTACATGTTTATATGAACTTTTTTTAGCTATAGAATGAGCTACCGAGACATTGCCACATCACCCTGTATATTTCGTTCACGCAGGCAGATATTGCACGTCTTAGTAAGTAGACCGATTTCACAAATAGTTCGTTGAAACCCTAAAACAGATAAACTTAATTTAGAAAATTTGCTCAACGTCGGTTTAGCTGCGAGTACAAATTATTTTACTTTCTGTATTCAGTCGAGCTAGACCATTTAAAACTTGGAATTTATTAAGACGTCCCCATATAGGATACCATGTCACTGAGAACGAAATAGTAGACGCGTTCAGTTCATTTTTCGAGCAGATCATTTTCGAGAAACCCCTGGTGTTGCTTACTGCGAATACAAACGAAGTCGAGTACGACTGCTGTTGTAATTTAAAAGCCTTGTTTTTAGCAGAAACTAATATTTTCAAAAAATACTGTTGTCTTACAACAAGCGTTTTATCTTACTGCGGGAATCCCGGTTAAAGCTATTTTAAGATTGAAGTAGAAAGATTGCAACTTTTATATAAATAAAATCGATACGGAAATTGTGGCTCGATATAATAATATGTGAATAAGAAGAAAGTTAGGCGAACCTAGATACTTTTAAAAACAACAATTTTTCTATAATCACATAAAGTTTTAGATGAATTGTTACTTTCAAGGCAAAGTCTCGTACGAAAGCTAGGTAAAACGATGCATTATAAACCAGGTATACGAGTTAAAATACGTATTGCTTTTAATATCGACATTTCGTTATCTGGCATCAATGGTACGATGAATGTAATCAGTATTTTATTTATAAGAAATATACTTGACAGGTTTTGCAGCCGGTGATAAATTACTATTTTTATTCGAGATAATAATCCAAAACCAAGTTCAAATATTCAATCAGGATTATTACTTATTCATACGTTATTCCATGATAGCTGAAACACCTTTAGTATTTTGAATGTAAATCGTTAAAACTAAATTATTAAAGTCGAACCTTTACTGAAAATATAAACAAGTTAACACGTAGAATCAAATAGAATAAATAAAATATTTGTTTAAATCATTTGTTTACTAACAATCAATCATAATACGTGGTAGGTGCTTTCGACTCCTCTTCAGTCAGATAGATAAGATCAAAAAAGAACCGACATATATTTCTAAATATTCAAAAAAAAAAACTATCAGGAATGTAGGTCTAGTCACGAAGGTCTTGAAAAACTGCCTGCGTGATCAAATATTTTAGTAGAATTTATTTCCAGCCCCGGCTCACGTGTTGTTTCGATCCGTTCGCGGCGGCAACGGTCGCTTTGCGAGTTTGCATATAGATCTTGCGCCCTTGGATTGTGGACTGCTTCAACCGACATACTCGCTTTATGGTAATTTTAATTTGTAATCAATTTTGGAGGAACCAAAAGGGCTATAAGATCATAGAAAAAACAAAATGTGCAGTATAATCTATACTCTATTCCACCAGCCGTGGCACCTGACGGATTAGGAGACCCTATACTCTCACACGCGCATTCACAAGCGCCTGGGTATGACCAGCCCGACAAGACAGATGACTCAACACTGGGGATATATCTATATACAACTTATCTATATATACTATGTATAGCCTATTCCCTCTCCACGCTCTGACTCGTGTCTACGCAAAAATTTGAGTGACGCAAGACTTCAGAAACATAGTCAAGCGAAAGTGCCCAATGGGTCAATAGAAGTTATCACTCCAAAAATGATCTCAGATCCTAGTTCCATTGCCCAAAATGCACAGTGAGTTTCGCCCAAATCGTTCTATGTGTCCCTTTTAGGCCTAAGTAAATTATTTGCTATGCACATTACATAGCAAACATTTACTGGAACGCTAAAAATCCCTACCAGCTTGTTACTCATAACTCCAGCACGAACTTAAATAAACGGTATCAGTTAACTGACACAAACTTTCTCCCAACTTACTGTAGTCAAAATAATATTGTTTTTAATCGTTTTATTTACTACTTTTTAGAACAAAACAAAAAAATATTATTCTACCTACGTCAATCGTATAAAAAGATTATTGTCCCAGGCGGGATTCGATCGCGCGACCTTTGAATTACCGGCCGTGCTCGCTACCGTGGTGCTACCCCGTGCGGCCGCTGCCACGATGCTAGATTGACAACACAAACTTATTTATTTTTTAACATTTCCCCATAATTATAAAACGCCAAAGTTTTGATAAAAGCGGGTGGTGTCATTTTGTTTGGCATCTTAAGCACTATAAATACTGAAAATTTGATCAAAGTCGTTATAGCCGTTTTTGAGAAATTTGAATTTTTGTCGTTTTTTATGGGTTTTTAGGGGTAAATTACCCTTAAAAATTAAATATTCCAAAAAATGAAAAAAACGCCTGGAGATATTAGGGTTTAGTACCTACATACCAAATTTCATGAAAATCGGACCAATAGTGTCCTCTCTGGTCGTGTATACATACAGACAAACTGACAGACAGACACCACTCTAAAAACACTTTTTTGGGTTCAGGGAGCACCAAAACAAAAAATTCCACTAAAAATATTTTTGGGTTCAGGAAGCACCAACACAGATAATTGCACTAAACAATTTTTGGGGGTTCTTTTAGCACCAAAACAGATAATTCAACTGAAAATTCAAATTCGAACATTTTTACGAAAACAATACTTTCTCCATATACTACGTATAGGGTGGAGAAAGTAAAATTAAAAATCAGGTTTTGAGGTGTATTCAACACCTATGAGTACATCTCACATTATTGCATACTGTTTGTATATACAGGGTGTCCCCGAACTCTCTGGACCCCTTTTTTGGATATGTTCCTGGGATCGAGACAAACATATTTCACAATATAAACATGGGTCTACGGGGCTTATTTTTTCGTCTGTCTGTCTGTATGTGTTTTTTTATAAAATACTTAATATTTTTCAAAGTAGAAAGGATATTGAGCTCTAACTTTGTACACCTATTTGTTGCGTAACCTCTTATTGCTGTACGAAAAATTAGAACATTATTTTAAATATTTTCAAAATGGGGGCCGTTTATAATGTTTAATGTCAAATATCTCAAAAACCGCTAACTTTAAAAAAAAATTTACTTTCTGTAGCGTTTGTAGAAACATAAATCTAAATCAGGTAACTTTTGAATTCGCGCGCCAAGGCCAATTCATGTTGGCAACATTGTAGGTAAGACCAGTCTGCCACTCTCAACAGCTGTTAGCTGCCTGGCTAAGTAGTAAGCCGGTCGTTTTTGCTTATTCATTCTTCTGCAGTAGCCTTGACTATGTAATGTAAAGGTGACAACACGATCAACTCTTAGACTAAACCGAAGCTATTTAAATGTAATACCGACTTGGTAAAATTAACCATCAGTAAGCAAGTTTTATTAATATGCGTTCGTGAGTTGTTTAAAGTTATTATTGTGAAGTGTTTTTTTATGGCGTTTCAAGGCAAACTGTCCGACCTTGTCTAAGGCCTATTTCGTTACAAAACATGTCTACCGGCTAAGATATCCATCTATCTTCTACCAGGTAAAGTTCAAACCTAAATTACACCCTGAGTTAGCTATAATAATATGTATTGTGTGAATTTAACTGTAACATTTATCTACACTTGCAGAGTAAATTTATGTCATAACTTAACTTCATTTTTTCATAGCCTATATTTTACATAGCCTATCTGTTTTACTTTACGTAGCCACAAGCCTTAAACTGTTTGCATTATAAGATTTAGAAGCCTTTTTAAGCCTTATAAAGGTGTAATAGTGTGTATTCAAAGCTCTGTTTTAAATATTTCTTTGTAAGCCTATAAATACAATACAGTTCTATACACGAGGTTAAATTACAGTTTCATACATGAAATAGTTATGCAACTTTATACATGTTTCTAGCCATGTACTAAAACATGTGTTTTTTTTTCTTATAGTGAACATCACTGGTTTAAGTATCACATGGGTTTAACATCCTACAAGTTTTTTCTTCCATCTTCGAACAATAACAACCAGCCATTGTGAAAACATTTCTGAGTGTTGCTAAAATTTTGAACTGTCCGTTGCTTTAAAAATGATATCAAATTAATAAAGGCTTACATAGTTGAAAAAGGCTACAATAATATTTTTTTTTATAATAATAATTGGGAGGTACAGCTATAGCATATTTCGGACCTTAGCCCTAAGGGCTCTATATTAGAAAATTTACATACATTTTTTTTATAGAGAGACGTCTCATAATTTTTTTTATTAATTAATTTTTACCTAGTATTAAGTTTGGCCATAGATATAAAATTATTATCAAATCCATGGTGAATGTATTCAATTTTGTAAATTTGTAAACACTACTAGTTCGTAAATTTGTATATTTTTTTTTTATTGTAAACAGGGAGGGTTTTTCAAATTTTATTTTGGGGAGGGTTTTTCTTTTTGAACATAGTTAATTAATATATATATATTGTAAATATTTTCTTTGAAAATCAATATTACTTAAGGGCATGTCAATTTAAGATTTGTATTACTTAAGGGCGTATAATTTTTTGTATTTTAATTTAAAATAATATTTTAATAAACAAATTGTTTATTAAGTGAATTGTATTTGTTTAGCATTTCCTGTGAATAGCTAATTCAGGTGTTTCTTGAAAAACTTTCTAAAATAAGGTAAGGCTACAGATTATTATCCTTAGAAGGATTTATCATCTTTGTTTTTTGTATGTACCACCCCATTTTTGACTCAGTACGCTTTCCATTTTGTTTGTTCCCTTTGAGGATGGTACATTTCTTAATGACAAATACAAGTTTTTTTATTTTGTCTGTAGCTCAAAGGGTAACAGAAATATTGACAAAAAAAGGAAAAATGTATTTCTTGGTAGTTGTCAACAATATACAGAATTACTCTAGAAACAAAATATTTTAAATTTATTATGAGCTAAAATAATCCGTTATTTGTATTATTTTCCGAGCACTTTCTGAGCTGATTTAACTGGCAAGAAATGATTAAAAAAGGTCATATATTCATAGGTCCGGAAATGTTTCGTTAGCGAGTTACAGCTGGCGAAAGATTTCACCCATGTTTCAGATTATTCACAGAAACGAATCGCTATTGAAATATGTAGGACGTTAATTAAGGTGTGAAATTGAATTCAATTTACGTAAAACGAGCATATAAATTTAATAAAATAGGTCCCAGTTCTCTAAGTGCAGTAATTGTTGCGATATTTGACCCAATGTTTTGGGTTAAATATCGCAAGACTAGTTTTGGGTCAAATTACTGAAGTTACTGCACTGGGACCTATTTTTTAAAATTTATCTGCTCATTTAGCGTAAATTAAATTAAATTTTACACCTTAAAACGTCCTACAGATTTCAATAGGGATTCGTTTCTGTGAGTAATCTGAAACACAGGTAAGAACTCCCTAACGAAGCATTTCCAAACTTATGAATATTTTAATTTTTTAAATTATTTTTTGCTAGTAGAATCAGCTCAGAAAGTGTTCGGAACATAATGCAAATAACTGATTATTTTAGCTCATAATAACTTTAAAATATTTTGTTTCTAGAGCAATTCTAAGAATTGTTGACAACTACCAAGAAATACATTTTTATTTTTATTTTTGTCAATATCTCTGTTATCCGTTGAGCTACAGACAAAATAAAAAACCATTGTGTTTGTCATTAAAAAATTAAAATGTTTTGTCTCTTGTAATTTTTTTGTAAAGTTAGCGGTTTTTGAGCTATTTGACCTTAAAAATTATAAACGGCTGCCATTTTGAAAATATTTAAAATAATGTTCTACATTTTCGTACAGGTTACGATAAAAGATTACGCAGAAAATAGGTGTACAAAGTTTGAGCTCAACATCCTTTCTAGTTTCAAAAATATTAAGTATTTTGTAAAAAAACACATACAGACCGACAGAAGAAAAAATAAGCCCCGTAGACCCATGTTTATATTGTGAAATATGTTGTCTCGATCCCAAGAACATATTCACAAAAGGGGTTCAGAGAGTTCGAGGACACCCTGTATATGTAACGGTTAAACCAGTGTGAACAGTAAATTAAAACACAGATGGTCTTGTCAAAGTGTTAAGCTTTTGATACAAATCAGCAAATATGTTGTCTTATTTATAATGGCCACATGCTAAGTTTCGTCAAAATTTTTTTCAGCCATTCCGGAGATTAGCCCTAAAAAACAAACAGAAAGAAAAAAAGTTTAAAATGCATGTTTATTTTTTAGTAAAGTGCGAATAACCAAATGAGCTTAACAAAATTGTTTATTTCAAAATCACAGACATTTCGAAATCACAGATAATTTTATTTATGTGTGTAGAAGTAAATTAAATACTCTGCTTGGCTTCGGATTCTTTTACTTTTTGTAATTTAAA
The DNA here is from genome assembly GCA_018207615.1 of Philaenus spumarius. NCBI lineage: Eukaryota > Metazoa > Arthropoda > Insecta > Hemiptera > Aphrophoridae > Philaenus > Philaenus spumarius. The sequence continues at coordinate 45,414 of JAGFPH010003348.1, read as the reverse complement.
ACGGTGCCAACAATTCGTATAATTAAAAAAAAAATAATGTAACTAATCCAAAAATAAACAGATTGACTCAAGTTGATCAAGAAGTTAGGTCAAACAAAACAACTTTAAATATTAATTTGTATTCTAATAATATAATTTATGACATAAAATTCACAAGTAAACGCCAGAAATAATTGTTTGTACCTAATACAATGCATAAATTAGCCTCACCACAAATTAAATAACACTATGTTAATATGTAGATTATATGTCAACCGTCCATGTAGAGCCACATTATACATTCATATTGACAATGAGTCACTCTTAATTAATTACAGCTATGATATTCCATTTACCCGCCAGCTGGGACAGATTATACCTTTCCCTTAGTTCTATCTGACTTTCTTTTTTAAGTCAAACACCATTTTCAGTATACCCACCTTTAACTGTTCAAATAAAAACCCGTATTTCCATTAAACCTTTATTTAAAAAAAAAAAACGTCAAATGTTAAAATAAATTAGCGTTTAAACCTTCTTAAAGCAGGAGTGACGAATTTTTCTGGATTGAACGCAGCTCTCCAAGTGGCCGGGGTAAGCACTACTAGCTTTTAGTTTGAGCGCGTTTCATTCTTCCGCTAGCAAATGTAGGGCAGCTATATAAATGCGGAAACTAGAGTTTTACAGGCGTAACCTCGACGAACTGAAATGCGCATGCGTGACAGTGTATGGTAGTATGTGTTATTAAACGCAGCTTTCGCTCACACATTCAAAATTAACGGATAGTTTATTTGTCTGCTATTCCTCCGCGAGAAACAAGTTGGTGTGAAAACCGCTAGAGTGCTGGACGAACACTCATGTAGGAACACAAATTCGGCGCGTACATGCTTCCACAATAAAGCAGATTTTTCGTCGTAAATGTTTGATACAATCAGACACATGATTATATCATGTTGGCACTGTACAGTTCAGTGAGTCAAGATGGCTGGCCTAGCGCTAACGGTTATGTTCTTTTGCTTAATGTTATATTCATAACTAATAAAGTACATTTGTTTTACTTACAGTGGTTTTATTAACTTCAAATTATCAGAACCTCAACAAATACAACATGGTGTCAGAAGTGTAGTGTAAAGCGAGTGAATAATAAAATTGTGAATTGTACAATTCTCAATACAGCGGAATGGAACAATGTGCTTTGTAAGTAGAGACAGTGAGTTGTTGAATCTTGTCAGTAAGCAGAAAAACTTAGTTAAAAAATGGAAAAAGAATCTTTTCGGGAGAAAAAGATCATTGCTAAAAAAACATTAGAAGAAGTTATTAAAGTAGTAAAGATATTTGTCAAGAAAATTCAAGAATTCATGAAAGATATGATAAATACAGTATTTCGACCCCCTCCACTTTTGGAGCTAACGGGAAATGTTGCGGAAAATTGGAAAAAATTCAAACAGCGTTATTACTTATTTGTAGAAGCATCGGGCAAGACCAAAGTGGAAGAGTCGATGAAAATAGCCATATTATTAAATTCAATTGGCGAAGAAGGGTTGGAGGTGTACAACACCTTTAAATATGATTCAACACAAGACAATAAAAAACTAGAGGCAATAATAGCTAAATTTGGTTTGCAATAATGTGCCTTTTAATAGCATAGAGTTTAAAAATTTTGCAAGGGATTTTGATTTTCAAACAATAACTTCAAGTACAATTCACTCTCAGTCTAATGGGCTTGCAGAAAAATCGGTTTCAATTATAAAGAATATGGTTAGAAGGGCTCTTGAAAGTAATCAAGACATTTATGTGTCGCTTATGGAATACAGAAATACCTTACTAAGAGATAATAATGTACCTCCAGCTCAGCTGATGCTGAATGGGAGAATAAAACCTAAAATACCATCACTAAATCCGTTACTAACGAACAAACATTATGACTTAAACGTTAAAGCTAAATTATTAGAAAAAAATGAGAAAATGAAAGAATTGTATGACAGGAATGTTGAATAGTTACCAGATTTGGAGCCTAAAGATTCGGTTTTAATTCAAAAAGGGAAAATATGGGAAATGGGTTAAATAATAGACAAACATAATACCCCACGGTCATTTATAGTAAAACTGGGTGATGGGAGGATGATTAGGAGAAACACGAAATATTTATTAAAATCTAAAAATAAACCAGCTTGTTTTAATAACCCAGAATGAAATATGAATTCTCCATCTGATACTTCTGATCAAGCTGAAATTTGTAAAAATGATATGAAAATGAGAGCTCGAGAGTCTCCTAACTTTGAAAATATTCCTAAAGTAGTTACAAGATCAGGCAGGCTTATAAATAAACCTGATAGACTCGATTTGTAAAGTGAATCATAATCATAGTTCAATTCCTACAAAATTATGTTACATTAACTTTAAGTAGTTGATTAAGGAAAATGTATTTGAGTTATTTAAAGAGAATGTTTTTGGTTTATTTGAAAAATAAACGGTACCAGATACTTTCTCCCAGTTGAAACTTTATACCTTCCCAAGGAGGTGGTTATTTAGAATTGCAAAAGTAGGACATACCATGGAAAATATTAGATGCATGTAACACACATCAATATTATATTATTATTATTTAAACTATTCGATCGATTTCGAAAAAAATTGCACCAAACCTGTCAATTAGACCTGTATAGATGCACGAAAAAAGGTTTTGAAAAGTTTTGAAAAACAACCCCCTTTTTGGTCAAAAACCCCCAAAAATAAGTTATTATTAATACCTAAACGAGAATTTTTAGATGGATGCTGTTTTTTTGCATATGGTAGGGTACATTAAGGGCTACAAATAAACCAAATTTTATCAAAATCGTTAGAGCCGTTTTTGAGAAATTTTTATTATTCTTGTTTTTTGGCCATTTTTGCGGATTAAAACCCCTTAAAAATACAAAATTTGAAAAAAATGAAAAAAAAAACACCTGAAGATATTCCAGAACTACATCTACATACCAAATTTGATCAAAATCGAACCATTGGTATGGTCTCCAGCTCTGTACACATCCTAACAGACACACAGACACAGGAACAAACAGCACCAAAAAAACACTTTTTTGGGTCCTGGAAGCACCAAAACAAATAATTCCACAAAAATATTTTTGGGTTCAGGGAGCACCAACACAGATAATTCCACTAAAATTTTTTTGGGGGTTCAGGGAGCACCAAAACAGATAATTCCACTAAAAATTCAAATTCGAAAATTTGGACGAAAACAATACTTTCTCCATATACTAAGTATAGGGTGGAGAAAGTAAAAAGGAGATGTTTGATATAATCAGACACATGATTATATCATGTTGGCACTGTAGAATTTAGTGAGTCAAGATGGCTGGCCTACCGCTAACGGTTATGCTCTTTTGCTTAATGTTATATTCATAATTAATAAAGTACATTTGTTTTTCTTACTTCACTGCAGTTGTTTTATTAACTACAATTATCAGAACCTCAACGAATACAACAATAAATTATCAAAATTTATCGAAATTACTATTATTTGAAAGGTAATTCAACTTCGAACATGTTTTATATTTTTGTTATTTTCATTAATTAATAAGAAAAAACATCACAAACTTTGACTTTGAGTTAAGTAAAATAAAAACAAATTTAGTTAAAAACAAATTTAATAAACTAAATGCTATCCACATTCAGACTGTCCTAAATTTTAAACTGACATATTCAGAATACATTTCTGATCATTATTACTCCAGTAATCTTGTTACGCATTTAACATAACTTACGGAGTTACGCTCTTACGGGAGTTGAAATTCAAGACAATGGCTGTGTCCTCCGAGCCTTAAGTTTTTCGTTCAGTGTAATAAATCTATTTTTAATCTACAACAAATCAAACTGAATTTCAAAGAGTAGAAGTGGTTTAAATTTACTCGCAATAAATTTCAGTGGGAAATATTTTTTTTAAGCCATATAAGTTGCAAACTGTAAATAAAATTAAGTTTAAACCATGTTGTATAAACCAACATCCAAACATGTTGTTGTTGTTGATAAGATAACCAAGTGATCGGATAAAAACTGAAAACATTTCTTTCCGTATTGCTATACATAATTTTTTTTAATGTGTGCGGTTGTGGTACCCCCGTCAGAAACAAAGTTATCACGCCTTTTCTTCAATTATTTTACCAGCCTTAACGGCAAAATACACGCATAATTTTAATCTTTCAACTGCCGTCTATTATTAGATTGTTTTTTATACAAATATTTACTGTTTCCATACGTTTACTGATATTATAATAAAGGTGTAGAATTAATTATAACATCAAAGCTAAGACGGTAAACACAGTTAAATGTCCATTCATTGTAAATCATTCAATAAACATAAAATGCTGGTTCATCCGTCCAGGCCTAACCTAAAATTATAGGTTAGGCCTGGACTTTAAATTACTTTCTAGGCCTGACCTAAAATTATTGTATGTATGTTGCCGTTAAGGCAGGTAAAATAAATTAAATATACAAGCAATAATTTTAGGTTAGGCCTAGACTTAAAATTACTTTCTAAGCCTGACCTAAAATTATTGTATGTATGTTTCCGTTAAGGCGGGTAAAATAAATTAAATATACACACAATAAGTTTAGGTTAGACCTAGACTGTTGAACAAACATTTTATATTTATTTCTAGTATTACATCGCTTGACGATAATATCTGAACTACGCCGGACGGAACCGATCGTCTCTTAATTTAAACTAGTGGACCCGGCAATGTTTCGCTATTGCTATTGCTTGATTTACCTGACCTAAAATTATATTCAGTTTTTGATACAAATCAGTTGTTGATCAAAATCAGCTGGTGATCAAAATCAGCTGTTTTAAGCTTTTCATACGAACAGCTGTTTTT
>JAGFPH010003348.1:16071-28034 GCA_018207615.1 Philaenus spumarius | reverse complement strand
GGGGGGGGGATCAAAGTTATTAAAATCACAATTTTAGATCTTTTATTATTATGACAATAGTGCTTTTATTATTTAAGATCTATATATATAAAAGCCAAATACCACTCACTGACTGAACACTTAAAAAGAATACAATTACGTTAAAAAGACTGAAAATACCAACCACCTCGGGCAACGCCGTATGGGTCAGCTAGTTTATTATATTTCATAGAATAGACCATTGTTAGTTATAACGTTTTGTCTTGTTTGAACTCAATCGGTCAAACCATTCTTTAGGTATGAATGATTTTCTACAAATACATTCAGGCAGACAGACGAAAAAGTAAGAACAGTAGACAAAATGTTTATATTGTGAACCCCCTTATATATATATAATATTGTGACACTACGTATATTGTACGTCACGATTATTTGCAGCCTCCTAGATTAAGTTGAATCTGCCAACACGATCTCGCGTTAAATCAACGTCATCAATTACACCGCCATGTTCTTTGGCGAACTTCGAACACTGCACGAAATTAATTTGGCAGTGATTCAACTCCTTTAGTCCCACACTCTATTAGTTACTAGATAGATTTTGTTTGTGTATATTAAAACTTTAACATTATTAAGAGGAAACATTTTATTTGTATTTTAACGTTGCTAATAAAAACGTAACGGGGGCTATCAACATGGGCTATGACTCATTGTGATTATTTAAACTAGGGTGAGAAATCACATTAAAAATAATTCGACCACGCAGCTGAACCGACGTGAGTTGAGCGAATTCCCAAAAATAAGTTAAATATTTCAGGGGTCTTACCAACTATCTGGGAAATTAGTCTACCACGAAGCCGCTGAATATCTTCCTGCTCGTACGAAATATTTTAGAAGAATTTGTTTGCACCTCAGCCTCCATCCCAGGCTCACGCGCTGCTTCGCCCCGCAGCGGAAAAAATCACTTTGCGAATTTATACCTAGACCTTGCGACCTCGGATTAATGACTGCTTCGTTCAACTCGCGCCGGAAAAACTCGCTCCGCGAGTTGGCATCCGAGCGGTCATGCTCGAAAGCTGTCCCTCTGTAAAATCACCCATTTGAACAGGATACTAAAAACATAATTTTCGTAACGAAGTTCCTTAACCCGGGTTTCGTTAGGAGTAATAAATAGAAAATGTAATGCGTAACGAAAAAGGTGTTATTGATCGGTTGCTATGGCAATGGCAAATATAAAATACGAGTAACGAAAAAGCGTTATCAAATTTGTTACTATGGAAATTACAAATAGAAAATATGCGTAACGAAAAAGCGTTATCAAATTGGTTGCTATAGCAACTACAAATCGAAAATATGCTTAACGTTTTAGCTTTGTCAAATTGGTTGCTATGGCAATTCAAATAGAAAATATGCGTAACGAAAATGCGTTATCAAATTGGTTGCTAAATCAACTACAAATAGAAAATATGCGTAACGAAAAAGCGTTATCAAATTGGTTGCTATGGCAATTCAAATAGAAAATACGCGTAACGATAATGCGTTAACAAATTGTTTGCTATGGAAATGAATGTAAATACATTCAAGAAACATGTGTTTTGGTTCATCAATTTAAATTAAGAGACGATCGGTTCCGTCCGGCGTAGTTCAGATATTATCGTCAAGCGGTGTAATACTTGAAATAAATATAAAATGTTTGTTCATCAGTCTAGGCCTGACCTAAAATTATTGCTTGTTTATTTAATTTATTTTACCTACCTTAACGGCAAAATACATACAATAATTTTAGGTTAGGCCTAGACAGTAATTTTAAGTCTAGGCCTAACCTAAAATTATTGTATGTACGCTGCCGTTGAGTCATGTAAAACAAATTAAACATACACACAGTGATTTTAGGTTAGGCCTGGACGGATGAACCAGCATTTTATGTTTATTGAATGTATTTACAATGAATTGACATTTAACTGTGTTTACCATCTTAGCTTTGATGTTATAATTAATTCTACACCTTTATTATAATAACATTAAACGTATGGAAACAGTAAATATTTGTATGAAAAACAAACTAATAATAAACGGCAATTGAAAGAATAAAATTATGTGTGTATGTTGCCGTTAAGGCTGGTAAAAGAATTGAAGAAAAGGCGTAATAACTTTGTTTCTGGGCGGGGGTACCACAACCGCACACATTAAAAAAAATTATGTATAACAATACGGAAAGAAATGTTTTCAGTTTTTATCTGATCACTTGGTTATCTTATCAACAACAACAACATGTTTGGATGTTGGTTTATACAACATGGTTTAAACTTAATGTTATTTACAGTTTGCAACTTATATGGCTTGAAAAAAATATTTCCCACTGAAATTTATTGCGAGAAAATTTAAACCACTTCTACTCTTTGAAATTCAGTTTGATTTGTTGTAGATTAAAAATAGATTTATTACACTGAACGAAAAACTTAAGGCTCGGAGGACACAGCCATTATCTTGAATGTCAACTCCCGTAAGAGCTATGTTAAAAGCGTAACAAGATTACTGGAGTAATAATGATCAGAAATGTATTCTGAATATGTCAGTTTAAAATTTAGGACAGTCTGAATGTGGATAGCATTTAGTTTATTAAATTTGTTTTTAACTAAATTTGTTTTTATTTTACTTAACTCAAAGTCAAAGTTTGTGATGTTTTTTCTTATTAATTAATGAAAATAACAAGAATATTTGAAATAGAAATACGGGTTTTTATTTGAACAGTTAAAGGTGGGTATACTGAAAATGGTGTTTGACTTAAAAAAGAAAGTCAGATAGAACTAAGGGAAATGTATAATCTGTCCCAGCTGACGGGTAAATGGAATATCATAGCTGTAATTAATTAAGAGTGACTCATTGTCAATATGAATGTATAATGTGGCTCTACATGGACGGTTGACATATAATCTACATATTAACATAGTGTTATTTAATTTGTGGTGAGGCTAATTTATGCATTGTATTAGGCACAAACAATTATTTCTGGCGTTTACTTGTGAATTTTATGTCATAAATTATATTATTAGAATACAAATTAATATTTGAAGTTGTTTTGTTCGACCTAACTTCTTGATCAACTTGAGTCAGTCTGTTTATTTTTGGATTAGTTACATATATATTTTTTAACTGTACGTATTGTTGGCACCGTTTTAAATTACAAAAAGTAAAAGAATCTGAAGCCAAGTATTTAATTAACTTCTACACACATAAAAAAAACTTGAGTGTCTGTGATTTCGAAATAAAAAAAATTTTTAAGCTCATTTGGTTATTCGCACTTAACTAAAAAATAAACATACATTTTTAATTTTTTGTCTGTCTGTTTGTTTGATAGGGCTGATCTCCCGAATGGCTGAAAAAAATGTTGACGAAACTTAGCATGTGAACATTGTAAATAAAACAACTGATTTGCAGATTTGTATCAAAAGCTTAACACTTTGACAAAATCGTCTGTGTTTTAATTTACTGTATACGCTGGTTTAACCGTTACATAAATATACAAACAGTATGCAATAATGTGAAATGTACTCATAGGTGTTAAATACAATCACCTGATTTGTAAGTTTTAAGTTCTTTCTGGAGTTATGAGTAACAAGCTGGTAGGAAATGGGATTTTCAGCGTTCAAATAAATTTTTGCTATGTAATGTGCAAAGCAAATAATTTACTTAGGCCTAAAAGGGATGCATAGAACGATTTGGGCGTCACGCAACCTTTTGCGTAGACACAAGTCAGAGCGTGGAGAGGGAATAGGCCATACATAGTATATATAGACAAGTAAGCGCGTGGTGAGGGAATAGACGATACATAGTATATAATAATACGTTATTATAATAATTATTATAATATTAATATAGTACAATAATATTATAATAAGTATGCGAAAATTAGTGACGTAATGTAAGCATTATTTATTTAGTGACTGATGATTTTTAGTGAGGTATTATTAGTGTTTGCACTCTATATAGAATTCTAAGAATAATTTAATATGTAAGGGTAAATTATAACTATTATTATATTTGTGCGTTTTAAGTTATGTAAAGAAGATTGATTTTTGTCCAACTGAAGTAAGTTGACAAAATATTATTTTTACATTGTTTTATTTTACTGTAACTTATTATTACTCACTTAAATATAAAATGTAACTTCATATTACAACAACGGAGGTCTTACACGTTAATGGAGTGCCTATTCCTCACGGAGTAGTTTCTTCTGGGCCAGATGGCTAATGCTTACTCTAACCTTAGGCTTTAATTGTACATGACACTGATTCACTGGGGTTTGATGTGAGGACCAGAGTTGTTAGTCATGTTTCAAACAATTGGCGCAGGTCCAAATCACATACTTTAAAAGTAACAGGAGATATTTATTCAACAAAAAATGAATATATGAGCAAACCGGTAACCTTTGCAACCTCCTGGGAAATTCAAGCAGAATCCGAAATATGTTTGAATGAATTTCAGGTGTACAGAGATGGTTATTTGTTGTGGGGGCGTTTTGGCGAACCGATTGAGGGAGTAGGGAGGCTAAGGTTTACTGGGGAACTGACGAGAGGCCACTGTGATGTTCTCATTCCTCTCACACCTTATTTACCTGACAACTCAATGGATATTAGTGTGGAGGAAATACAGTCAGCTTCCCAACATCTGATGCAGTTCGGTCGCATCCAGAACAAATACCAAAAAACGAAGGAAAAAAGACGAAAGCGTGAGTTTTTCTAATAGAAATCGCTTAAAAGAACATAGGCAAGCGGTAAAAAAAAACTGTCTCAAAATACACACAGAATCAGCTAAAATATTTTTTAAGATGTAGCATTTGCTGTAGGTAACCATATTATTGCAGTAGCGAAGCATTGTCCTGTCAGCTAATAGTATATATAGACAAGTAAGCGCGTGGAGAGGGAATGGACGATACATAATATACACGTTATTGTAATTCCTATTATAATAATTATCCCTTACATATTGAATTATCTTAGAATTTTATGTATAGTGCATACACTAATACCTGACTCAAAATCATTACTCACTAAATAAATACTGCAAAAATATAAATCGGACATAGAAGTTATCACTTATTACGTGTGGTCTTAAGCACACCAAATGTTTTTTTTTTTTTTAATTTGGTGTAATAATGGTAAGGAACAATATTTACCTGATATTTATTCAATCACATAAGTGAGCTAAGCCACAGGTACTATAAAAATAATAGTGAAAACAGCAATTAAATAACTAAATGTACTGTTGTCTGTATTGTGACTTCGTTCTGCGTGTTTATTACGCTTTTCGAAACCTATGTTTCATTACAGGTTTAAAACGTTCACACAACACATATAACATGCTCTAGACGCCTAGTCTATCGAAAGGTTGATCGACTGGTGATTAAGTCTGCTGTTCAGGTTTTGCAAGTCAGAGAACCTTATCGCCGAATCATAATTGATAATCATAATAGATACAATACAAGAGAAACATACAATTTAACCATTCCTAAACACAGGCTTTCTCAAACTTCAAAGTCACCAGCAGTTTCTGGGGCAATCATACACAACTGTCTTCCACATAGGCTTAAGGCAATGACAGATGAAAATTCATTTGAGAGGGAAGTGTTGAGATACTTGAAGCAGGGCATCTTTTATTCTATAGAAGAATTCATGGGACTGCCATCTACCGAATGATGGAGGTGCTTTTCTTTTTTATATGTTTCAGGGCACTATATTGGGAAAGTAATTTTTTGAAGGGCAAAATTATATTACATGTAAAAAGTATTGATAGTGTTGAAATTTAATATATATTTAAATTAGTTTTAAGAAGCATGAAGTTGCAAAAATAAGAAAAATGTATGTTTTGTTGTATTTTAGATGTTGTTGCCATCACATTTGAATGTGAATATCATTAGTTGTTTTGTTTATTGATGTGTTTTGTGGTTTTTGGTTTTGGCTGGTGCTAATTTCGTGTTTTGTTGTCAATGTAATGTTTTAATAGTCCTGTAATAATGACGCTTGCAATACAAAATATATTTTTGTCAAAGGCGAAATAAATAAATACAGTATGTTTAGCTGGAACTGTAGCTGGTAGTTCAGCAATTGGTTGTTATTGTGTTTGTAGGCCTTGTATATATTGAATTCTTCTAAAGCACTCGTGTATTTTCCCTTCTTGCAATTATGGATGAGTGTGAAATTGGTTTGAAAATCGGTGAATTGGTGTTGGTAGTGTTGGTATTAATTAAATTACGAGCGTAATAGATTTTATTGCCGTCTGGGATTTTCTTTGGTAGATGTTCCTTCCGGTTGTAAGAACGGCCTTCCAGTTTGGCCTATGTAGAATCTATTAGAATAGTTGCAATTGTATGCTCCCGTTTCGCCCTTAACCGATCTAGGAACTGTGTGAAGAATTTTATGTACAATGTTTTTCGTAAGGAAGGCCGTGGTTGCGTTTAGTCTGCAAAGTGTGTTACTTATGATTTCAGGAAGAATGTTACTCTATCGGTACATACAATTACATAGACTGTTATGATTTAGAGAACCCATTTGACGAATGTGTACAATGGTGATGGGCAGTACGACTCTTTTAAGTGAACCGTCTTACAACACAAACCTCGCCTAAAAGAGTCGACTCAATTCGCTTAGGGACGTCATTTCTCCTTTACCGAAAAGAGCTATCAATTGACTGTTCCACAAACAGCCGCATGACTTAAGTTTTTGCGACAATTCATTCAATAGTCTCACTTCTGCGTCTATTCAAAACTTTGTTATAATTTTAACCTCTAAAATCATTACTTTAATCTTTATTGGAGTGCTTTTAATTCGTGCGAGTAATCTGAACTTAAAATTATTACAGTTGTTATGTTTTGCAAAATGTTTTGCTAATTAGTCTATTTTCAGCAAAATATAGTTTAATAATTTTAATTTAGATTGTTAGCAATGAACTAAAATTGTAAAAAATAGTTCAAATTGTGAAAAGCTTAGGAGTATAACATTATTCACTTTAAATATTGCAAATTAAGTTAAGTCACCATTAAAAAAATCGCTTTTGAGATTTTTACAGATTTGGATAGCTTGTTTTACCACGTTCAATTTGATGTTTAACACTATATACTTTCCTTTAAAATTCGAGTGTCAAAAAATATATTTACACAACTATGCACATACAATTGACCAACGAAAACCTCCAACACAATCTCTGCAGTAAGGATGAGACCACAAATGCTGCAAATACTATAAATCTATAAATTCTAGATGGAACTTTCTATGATCACAAGGAGCATACACAATTACACATTTACCTTCTGTTTTGATGTTAGAAATTAAAACTATTTTCAGAGACTAGACAAATGCTTTACTTTTAGCTAAGTGCACGTATTTAGTAAGCCCACAATGTAAGCGAGTCCAAATATGATTTGGAGTAGGATCCCCAAAAAAAGTGTTTGTTAGGCTAAAATTAGGAATTTATGATGCAGTTTTTGGATACAACAAAGGAAATGTAGCAAAGTGTTTAGTTTTTGTAGCCCTTGAAAAAATTGCTAAAAAGTGTAGGCTGGCCAACAGCTAAAAAAGAAAGGTTTTAGAGGAAGCAGATGAAGATGTGGACAATCCTTCATATGCTCTTGGACATTACTAAAATGTAAGTTGCAAGTAAAACATTTTTGAATTACGATTCACCGAAAGTTGCATTTTTGAACACTTAGGTACATTTTTCTCAGGAAGTATTACAGATAATGAGCTGAAATGTTTTACACATATTTATAGGTATATAATAAGCATTTCGATAAAAGATTATTTAAACAAAAATTAATTGTCAGTTTAAATGCTTTTTTAAAAAAAAATAACCTTAAAATTTGAAGAAGCGTTTGTTTTTTAGTAGAACATTATTTAAAATCAACTTAGAACATAACAAACTGATCTAAATGTGTATGAAGGACCACTATATATGTGTACCAAATTTCAGCATTATATCTCGGCAAGTTATTTTTTAAACTGCACCTAAGTTAACATTGGTATTATATGGGAGGGCGACTCCCCTTAATGTGTAAACCAATTTTTCAATCTAAATGCTAAATCGTCTGAGTCGTGTGCCCTTCTTTTAAACCAAGAAAGTGAAATTACTCTTTTAAGAGCTTAACTACATTAATACTCTGCACCGAAGCACTGCACTGTTGGAGTAGACGGCTCTTTTCGAACGCACGAGTTGTTTGAACACCTGAAGCGGTGGAGTGAAACATAATTGAATCGACTCTTTTTCAAGTCAGCTTACACCTTTTTCGCTCAGCCACTGAGTCGCTCAAAATTAACGACTCACCCGCCCAAGACGACTCACTAGTGTGAAAGTCAGAAAAGACTGTGAAACACATCATACTGAATTGTGAGTGTAGGAAGGCCTTTCGCGATTCCTTTCCGTATAAGGCAGCTCTTTCCTGGTGAACAAGATACCAGAGTAGAACAACCAGGTTTTAGTAGCCTGAATTGGGTGCGCACAAATTTACATAAGCCTTATTTTATAGGAAAGAGAAAACATCTGCTATACTTTGTTTATAACATCTTTATTCGAACGTACTCATGCAATTTTGATGAAGCCTTTACTGATTGGAAGCACCGCCTTTCAAATATCATTGGCTATATAAAGTTTTATTATTTAGCAGGTTTTAGCGAATTTCAATTGGAAAGATGAGCTATTTCAGTGACCCTTTTGGCAAGGACTATGGTGGTCAACGAGCACCGAACAAGTTTTTTTCTGTCATTAAAAATTGCATATAGCCTACAAATATGAATACTGTATACAGGGTGATTTTTTTTAATGGGCCACCATTGGCGTCTCATAAACTATAAAAGTTACAACAATCTTTAAATGGGGGACCTTCCCTACTTTTTCCCTTACATTAAAAATACAATATTAACATTTCCAAAAACTCCGCCATTTTTCCAATATGGCGGCCAACTTCATTTTTTCAAACGGAAACCCTCGTTTTTTATATTGAATTTCGATTGGGGACACAAATTTAAGACATTTTTATTCTTTTGTATTTTTTACTAAACCCAACCGTTTATGAGCTACAGCCTCTCAAACATTTTCTATTTTATGTGATTTTTTTAATTGGGCCACCATTGGGATCTCAGAAAGTATTAATTTTACAGCAAACTTTAAATGGGGAAACTTTCCTTGTTTTATGAGAAATACAAAAATACGTAGTTAAAATATTTCTAAATGGCCGCCATTTTCCAATATGACGGTCAACTTTGAAATTTCTAATAGAAACCCCTATTTTTTATAAGGGATTTAGATTTTACATGCAATTTTAAGACGTTTTTATTCTTGGTATTTTTTTTATAAACTTAACCGTTTAACCGCTAGGAGCGCTGTAATTTTCACACAATTCACAGTGGTTGCGTTAGCGATTTTTTAACAGTAAAAAAGTACGTCTTTTGTATAAAATAAAGTATTTGTCAAATTGCAACAGCTTTTTAACATTCCATTGAATAAGATATTGCACTTTGAATTAAAATTTATTGTTTGCAAAAATAAATGGTAAAACATGCCTCTAAATTGTTGAAGAGTTTCTGAAACTTTCAGCGTTCTTAGCGGTTAAACGGTTAAGTTTATAAAAAAAACACCAAGAATAAAAACGTCTTAAAATTGCATGTAAAATCCAAATCCGTTATAAAAAATAGTGGTTTCTATTAGAACTTTCAAAGTTGACCGCCATATTGGAAAATGGCGGCCATTTAGAAATATTTTAACTACGTATTTTTTTATTTCTCATAAAACAACGAAAGTTTCCCCATTTAAAGTTTGCTGGAATTAAGAAGTTTAAGTGTTGGAAGAATTCGAAGGCCTTTCGCGATTCCTTTACGTAGAATGCAACTCTAACCTGGTGTACAAAATTCCAGAATAGAACAACCACGATTGTAGCCTGAATTGTGTGCACAAAAAGTCATATAAGGCTTATAAAAACACCTTGTTTTACAGGACAGAAAAACATCTCGTACAATTTGTTTATAACACCTTTATTCGAAAGTGCTTATGCTATTTCGGAAAAAAAAACTTTGACTGAGGGGAAGCACTGCCATTCAAGTAATATTGGCTATTTTCTACCTAACAGTCTTAATCGTGTGGAAGTGAAAAAGTTCTGTAAAAATTTCGCTTTGCATGCCTTATTCTGGCCAGAGCGTTAGAGATAAATTGTACAAAGAAGTTTCGAGAGAACATAATAATACTGCAATATTAAGGGATACAATACAAAAAGTGGTGCAGAGTAGATCTATGCACGGTTAAACATGATGTGAACGTTTATGTTTTATTGTGCGAGAGTGTTAGGTGTGCTACTGTCATTTTATGTTGAATGTAGTTAACTAAGTGGTTTTAATCATCCGACGATGGACGATAAGGTCCGATACGTGTAGTGTTTATATATATGTGATGTTTTAAATTGAAGGTCGCAGGATTTCTGTTTTTAAGTTATTTAAAAGCATGTCCTCTTTCTCTAGTCTAGATCATAAACATAATATTAAGGTTTTCTGACAATATTTAAAAGTATGACAGATCTGTTTTGATCTTATCTAGGTGACTGTGGAGGAGTCGAAAGCACCTACCACGTATTATGATTGATTGTTAGTAAACAAATGATTTAAACAAATATTTTATTTATTCTATATGATTCTACTTGTTAACTTGTTTGTATTTTCAGTAAAGGTTTGACTTTAATAATTTAGTTTTAACGATTTACATTCAAAATACTAATGGTGTTTCAGCTATCATGGAATAACGTATGAATAAGTAATAACCCTGATTGAATATTTGAACTTGGTTTTGGATTATTATCTCGAATAAAAATAGTAATTTATCACCGGCTGCAAAAGCTGTCAAGTATATTTCTTATAAATAAAATACTGATTACATTCATCGTACCATTGATGTCGGATAACGAAATGTCGATATTAAAAGCACTACGTATTTTAATGCGTATACCTGGTTTATAATTCATCGTTTTACCTAGCTTTCGTACGAGATTTTGCCTTGAAAGTAACAATTCATCTAAAACTTTATGTGATTATAGAAAAATTATTGTTTTAAAAAGTATCTAGGTTCGCCTAACTTTCTTCTTATTCACATGTTATTATATGGAGCCACAATTTTTGTATCGTATTTATTTATATATAAGTTGCACTCTTTCTACTTCAACCATAAAATAGCTTACACATCGCTTTAATCGGTATTCCCGCAGTAAGATAAAACGCTTGTTGTAAGAGAACAATATTTTTTGAAAATATTAGTTTCTGCTAAAAACAAGGCTTTTAAATTACAACAGCAGTCGTACTCGACTTCGTTTGTATTCGCAGTAAGCAACACCAGGGGTTTCTCGAAAATGATCTGCTCGAAAAATAAACTGAACGCGTCTACTATTTCGTTCTCAGTGACATGGTATCCTATATGGGGACGTCTTAATAAAGTCCAAGTTTTAAATGGTCTAGCTCGACTGAATACAGAAAGTAAAATAATTTGTCCTCGCAGCTAAACCGACGTGAGTTGAGCAAATTTTCTAAATTAAGTTTATCTGTTTTAGAGTTTCAACGAACTATTTGTGAAATCGGTCTACTTACTAAGACGTGCAATATCTGCCTGCGTGAACGAAATATACAGGGTGATGTGGCAATGTCTCGGTAGCTCATTCTATAGCTAAAAAAAAGTTCATATAAACATGTACCCTAAAAGGCTTCGTTTTCCAGATATCCGCCATTTTGTTTCTTTACAAAACAATTCATATCTAGAGAAATGTTTGACTGAATTCAAACGTGGCATGGAGTTTAACCTAACAATGATCTATCTCAAGTAAAATAATTGATTCTAGCCAATCATGCGTTTCAAAATGGCGGCTTTAACAAAATGTAAAACCTAAATTACTCAAAAACCGTATAATGTCAAGACACCTTTATTATTTCTGATTGCCTTACTGAACTGGTTGATTTAATTATAAT
>JAGFPH010003348.1:5960-15971 GCA_018207615.1 Philaenus spumarius | reverse complement strand
AGTAACAAAATTTATTCTTCATAAACGTGCAGAACGAACTGTCCATAGAGAAGTGGGGTTTACAGTAATTTACGTCATAGGTATCTATACCCTGGCAATAGAGTTGTTATCTTGTAATTGTGAAGGGGAGAGACTTGGCAACATCGCAGTATTGTCAGCGTTTCTACTCCGTAGTAAAGTCAGACCGAGGATCCAGTCGGTAAATTAATCACCTCGGGACACAGGGTTGCTCGACCTTTAGACATTCTTACCCTACCTATATGTTTTAAATAACTGTATTAAAATAGACCATCTTAATCGGACTGAAAATCCTAGCTCTTAAGTAACGCTAAATAACATATCCCCATAAATAGTACTTCGTAATGTGACATTACAACACTGGAAAATTAGAAGTGGATTAGCAAAATTATATCATTGAGGCTAGGGAAGCAATTTTCAAAATTAGAAGTTAAACAAGTAAGCCCCATGAAAAATCACAGGCAGATTAATTACATATATATAAGAAATACGTAATTTATAAAATCACTATTTAAAAACAACAAACTTTATCTAGGCCTAAATAACGATGCCGAGGGGATTTTAAACAGTAATTGTGTACACTTACTCCATTTCTGTATAAAACTCCATTTCTAAAATTTTGTATTTATACACATTATTATAATATATCAAAATAAAGATAAAAATATTATCTTTTAATTTTTTTGTATTTTATATTGATATATCAAATGATTTAAAAGTTATTAATATTACAATAAATAAATTAATAATGCAATATGTTTATTATGTTAAAAATGAATATGTATATTGATGATAACAGGTGGTATTTTTATTTATTTTATAACCTCAAAGCAAATACGTTATGTACTATTACGTTAGTTCTACATAACTCATATTTAAACAAATAAACTCGTAAGACATTACATATAATGATTGAAGTTGTAAACATAACCCCAAACTATAATCTAAGTTAGGGTTTTGTTTTAGTACGTATGACGGGTAAAATCATCTGTTATATTTTTACTCAGGGACGTACGCTCGCTTTTATAGGAGTTGATAATTGGTTAAAGTAAACTCTAAGTTGTTTAAGATGTTCTCTAGAAGTGATGTTAAATTTTAACGATTTTATGATTGTAATTTACAGAAGTTAATGGGAAAACTTGAACGGGTTTGCCTTTATTTTATTCAATGATAGGCTACTGATGAATCTTAAGAAATGCAAGTGTTACTTGGGAATTACTTTTAAAGATATTAAAGTTACGTGGTTTCATAAAGTTAAATGGGTTTGAAATATTTGCTAATGTACAGACATATCGAGGGCTTAGTGGTAAAACCACCAAGCCCATTTTTTGTAAAAATTTATATATTTCAACCACTGATAACAGAATCTTGAATCTAAAAGAAGTAAAAAAACATATGTCCGCATATACATTAACAAACATGTGAATTACAAAAGTTCAAGAGCACTGTGGTGACAAATTCACAAAGATTGAATGAAACCCCGAACCACAAATAGAAGGAACAAAGAACAATAACAAAACAATTTAATGAAAAGTTATGTTTATTGTACTACACTTATCTATATATATAAAGCGAAATACCACTCACTCACTCACTCACTGACTCACTCATCACGATTTTTCAAAAACTACCGAACGGATTGAAATGAAATTTGGTATGTAGATTCCTCTAGGGCCATAGGCGCTTAATAAGAAAGGGTTTGAAAAAATTCGAAATTTTAGGGGGGATCAAAGTTATTAAATCACGATTTCTTCAAAACTACCGAACGGATTGGAATAAAATTTGGTATGTAGCTTCCTCTAGGGCCATAAGTGTTCAATAAAAAAGGGTTTTAAAAAATTTGAAATTTTAGGAGGGGTTTTGGGGATCAAATTTATTAAAAGCATAATTTCAGATCTTTTATTATTATGACAATAGTGCTTTTATTATTTAAGATCTATATATATAAAAGCAAAATGCCACTCACTGACTGAACACTTAAAAATAATACAATTACGTTAAAAAGACTGAAAACCACGGGCAACGCCGTACGGGTCAGCTAGTAATATGACCAATGACTTCTAGTGAAGTTGATTTTTTTTAATACGAGTTATAGATAGGATATAATCACATATATTATTTCTCAAGGGCAATTTTTTTGTCGGTAAGCCATAACTTCCTTAATACATCATCAAATTACATGAATGAGGCATCATTTTAAAGCTTTCCTTAACCGCTACACCGGAAAAATATACAAAATACAATTATACGAAAAAAATACAAAAAAAAGAAATAAAGGATCCAAAAGTAACAGTGATGTAAGATCAAATAAGTTGTAGGGATATTTTCGTGGCGTTGGCAACACTGATGATAACAATACCCAGCTGGAGAGCTGCCGTTACGCCATTACATTGCTGTTTTTAATTAATTGTAAGCGTGGTTATAAACAGCATTGTGGATACACCTATTTGTTGTTGTTTACCTTCACACTAAATACGCACTATACGATACTAAATATACGGTGTGTACTTTAATTAAGTGTGATTTAAGTAAGTTAGAATGCGAATGCTTCGCACGGGTCAGCTAGTAAGTTATAAAACAAATAAAACATTTTTTCATCAATATATTAATTTATAGAAATTTAAAGAAGATACCCATTTATTTGTTTAGCTTTAAAAACATTCGTACACCTTTGTATAACATATTTGAGTATTGATTTTTTCATTATAATAATAATAAATTATAAATCATTTGATATATCAATATGAAATAAAAGCAATTAAAATATAATATTTGTATTTATTTTTATATTATTTAATAACGTAAATAATTTTAAAAAAATTCAAAATACTCCTAGTTTTGTAAAATCATATCAGAAGTTTCCAATATTAGACTATTTAATAATATTTGAAACATTTAAACTATTCCATAAGTCGAAATGAAATACAAATCAATTAAACTATAATATTTTTATTTTTATTGATTTATAACAATATGTTATTATGTAAATAAAAAATTATTTGAACAATTATGCCTACGGTTAGTAAACCTTATAATTTATTGTACAAATTTACTGGGTTAAAAACCCCCCTCAGCATAGTTATTAAAGCCCAGATAAAGTTCTTTGTTTTTAAATAGGCCTAGTATTTTTTTTTTTTAATTATGTATTTCTGATGTGTGTCTAATTAATCTGCCCGAAAATTTTAACGGGGTTTACAAGTTAATAAACATTGTAAGACGATAAACAAACAAAAAACTAATATGAATAGAAATGAATTAATCAGTTATTTAATGATGATTACAAATACAGATTTCCTAACTGAATTAGCATTTTAACTTGGCTGTCAACAATGTCCCAAACATTAAATCTAACAATGAATATCTTGAAGTTTTAACGAATCGAGAATTATTTTTACTATTTTTAAAAGTGTTTATCTCGAACATTCTTTATTACGTCTACAAACTTTTAACCTGTCAACAAATAATACGTGGCGTACAAGTCTAACCTCAGACTTGAAACACAATTCTTGCTAACAGAATCAGCTGATGCAGGAACAGCACGTAGACTTTGATTTATTTGCACAACCTTTCTAGACAAGCGCAGCATTAAAGCTTACATCGGATTTATCGTAGAACCTCCACTTGGTGTTTATTTATCTAATTGCCCACGCTAAATTCAATAAGAGCCTATCTTATAATTTTCTGTTTTCCGTAATTTATCAATAAATTTGATGGATTTTAAGGTATCAAATAGCAGTAATAAAAAACATAATTTAGTCACAATAATGTATACTAGTGGACCCGGCAATGCTTCGCTATTGCTATTGCTTGATTTACCTAACCTAAAATTATATTCAGTTTTTGATCCAAATCAGTTGTTGATGAAAATCAGCTGTTGATCAAAATCAGCTGTTTTAAGCTTTTCATACGAACAGCTGTTTTTTGTGCCCCTGATAAAATCTAAAGAAATCTTTCTTCTTCTTCCTTAAGATTGACCTTCCATAAGATTAACATTGAAACTTTGAGGGCTACTGGGGCGTATCCCTGAGAACCGATGTAAATTATAATGGGATTCTGCTCATCTACAGGACACTACCTTTCTAACGGTATGCGCGAATTTCTCCTACGATGCACACAATCTGAGAAAAAAGGACGACAAGTTTTGTGCTTGCCTATTAATATATAGATGATATTGGATCTTTCCTTACTTGGCAGAGGGGCATATCTAAAGATGGCGTTGCACGAAAAAAAATGGAAACAATTAAGAAAATGTATTAACAAAATTATTGATTTTGTCTATTGACCTCTGTCTTTCATTTTGTACAGATCAAAACTACCACCACCACCCAAGTTAAGTTATATCCAAGTGCTTCTCTTCTAATCAATCACAATTTCCGTAAAAATAACAGAATATGAAATAATATGTTTGCATTTTCATCACCATATGTAACCGCAGGGGTTGGCGAGCGAAGAGAGCAGGGGTGGAAAGTTTTTTCTTGAATTTCAACGAAAACGATAGTGTACACATATATGATTCCCAATTATTGAGAGTTGACGTATAATTTCTAATTCTGTTCAGTTGGTCACACTGTAGGCAATAATAATTTTTAAATGTAATTTGTATACAACTGATCTACTTAAAAACAATTTTCAACACTTCGATGACGTATTTTTTCCACACTTTCAAACTACAGTAGCATAAAGATTCCATCACCGTCCGGCAAATCCGATCCTAACGGGCTGGTCTGAAATGTAATTTGATAAGAGTAGTACTGTTTTTACAATGTTGCCCACCCTGCACTACAGCTTCGTTTCACGATACATTAACTCCGACGAGTTACAGCTGCCCAATCGGAATCGAGGGAGTTAATTTAAATTGAGAGTCGTACGGGGTTGTTAGCTTCCCGTGATTTTTATCTTTATACACGTTGTTTCTAGCAGTAAAGCGGACTTTCCAAGAAAGCGAAGTAAAACGGAAATTGTATACAAAGATAGATTGTGTAAATCATGTTATTTTGAGTGCAGAAATCACTCGAATTTATGGTTTACATTTAGTACTATAATTAAAATATATTGTACTTAAAAGGCTTCGGAGTACCTAAAATTTATTTTTGGATTTTTTTGTTTTTTTATTGCTTATTATTGCCTTTTTATTTAGCTTTAAAACAAGCCTAAATTTGTTATTTTATCTCAACTCTAAGTGGTTAAAAATACGTTTTTGGCTCGTATGTCACATGAGAATAACACAAATTTTGTATCATATTCTTAATAGTTTGATATGATTTATCCAATTTGAAAATAATGCAAATTGCCGCCTATGTTGGGAATTTTCATTTTGGCAGGGATTTTTAGCTTTTTATGTAGTGCCTAACCTGATTATACAGCCTTTGATGATATTCAGCTGTTGACAACCCTGCATATGGGGCTGGTATGTATTAAATATGTAAGTAAAACTTTAAACATGTTTTCCGAAAATCATATATTTTATTCACAAAAGGAACATTTTATCAAAATCTATTTGATCTGAAATTTGTTGTTTAATGGAGTATACTACAGGTTTTAAAGAGAGCATTTTGTAATATAAGTAATAATTTCTAAGTTATGACTGAGAAATATGGCAAAAACTGGTTAAAATTCTATTGTTTTATCAAAATAATGACAAAATGTATTCAAATGCTTGTATTGCAAACCTTCATGTTAAATTTTTTAGTACTAACACACTGATAAAGTTTTACTCATTTTGATACAGTAGTTTCTGAGAAAATGTTCCTTAAATATTGTATTTTTAACATTGCCGATATAGGGCGCTCCGGAGCCCCTTAAATGAGGCAGTCACTATACGCACAAAATCTTAACAGTAACTATTAGAACAATTGTAAACAATTTACTACATTATCTTTCTAAAATAAATCTCCTTTTTTAAGCAATTTAAGAGAAACACATCTCAATTTAAACATTTAGTTTAAAACTGGCTACATTTTATAATATACTCGTTTCGAATTATATTTGTCATCATCAGATTAGATAAGAACATTAGCATATGTTAACTCGCATCTTTATGAGTTGAACTGTCCCCTTGTAAAGCAGTCAATAGACTCAGACGCAATTATTAATTACGGGAACCAAAAGAAGCTGGACTGTTAATAAACTATACGTATTGTAATTTTGCAAAAAAATTATTGAAATTTCAAATTGTGCACATTAGAATAACAAAAATAAACATAAACCTTTTCGGAAAATGTCACTCATATAATTCAATATTTTTATATGTTTAGTAATAGAACTAAGGCTATATTTCAGTCGTGGATTTTCAATTTTGAATGACCCCTCAAAGTTTTTCAGTTTCTTCTTAATGAAACCCACTTTGCATTTATGTCATCCTTCACTGCCTGGATATGCAGTAATTTTTCATTAATTCCATTATGCCTTATGATTGCTTTATATAAGTTTATACTATGTAGCCTACTTACGTCAAGTAGCAATCTTGTAGTTTTTTATTTATTAGTATTTCATAACGGCTGTTTCGGTACAACGTATATCATCATCAGATGAAAAAAACACATACACACATTACACTGATACACAATACACAGAAATAAACATGAATTGGTCCTGCAGTACAAGTCGAAAATAAAACAAAGTAGTGCTTAAAAAGTATGGCCACATCTTAATATTGTGGTGGTCAACTGTTCACTGAGAGATTATATATATAATTTGTCTTACTGACAGGCTTTAACCCACCATCCTTGGCATTCTTATATAATGAAGCAAGAGTGTCATATGGGCAGTTAGATGCAAAGTTCAAGTAAGGAAGCTTTATCTGAGTTATTAGAATTACTAAAACTATGTCTCCAACAAAACTACTTCCATTTTGATAACAAGATCTATTTACAACGTGACGGCTTAGCAATGGGATCTCCTCTACAGGAATAATTGCAGAGATATTTCTACATGAAATAGAAACAAAATTCATTATGAATACCAACAACAAATATTATAATCAAATAATATATTATTACAGATACGTTGTCGACATAATCTGCATGTTCAACGGCACCAGAAGACAACTGACCAATTTCAATAATTACTTAAACAATATCCATCCATCACTTACGTTTACCTCTGAATTGGAAAACAATAACCAATTGAATTACCTAGATAGAATAGGTCACTATCACTAAAATAGAAGCCAAACACAATCTCAAGATATTCAGGAAACCAACCCAAACAAACCACACCAGTCATTCCACACCTAACCACCCACAATCCCATAAAAGGGCCGCTTTTTACAGTTATGTACACAGAACACTCTCAATACCCATGAACACTGCAGACTTCAATAATGAACTCAATATAATTAAACAAATAGCAATAGTTAATGGTTACAAAGCTAACATTGTGGATAATTTTGTTAGAAAACATAAATTAAGGACCCTAAGAAACCAAAAACCCTTGAACACAGCACAAATCCCACCCAAACCAAAATTTGTGTCCACGAAATATAGCAGCTACCTCGAACACCCTATCCGAAACCTTTTTAGAGAAATATGATATACAATAGCACACCGAACTTCTGGAGCAATCTGGAAGTCATTCACATCCTGAATAAAGGCAGGACTATGGGTGTATTAGAGGAATACCAAATATATAAACAATTCAAAACTAACCCAGATAGTTTGTTGAATGATAAATTGAACTTTGCATCTAACTGCCTATATTGCTTCATTAGATAAAAATGCCAAGGATTGTGGGTTATAGCCTGTCAGTAAGACAAATTATATAATATATCAGTGAACAGTTGACCATCACAATAGTAAGAAGTGGCAATAATATTACAAGCACTACTTTGTTTTATTTTCGACTTGTACTGAAGTAACAATTTTCATGTTTATTTATTTCGGTGTAATGTGTATCTGTGTAATGTGTATATGTGTTTTTTTCATCTGATGATGGCATACGTTGTACCGAAACAGCTGTTATGAAATACTGATAAATACAAAAATACAAGATTGTTACTTGACGTAAGTACATAGTATACATAAAACTTATATAAAGCAATCATAAGGCATAATGGAATTAATGAAAAATGACTGCATATCCAGGCAGTGAAAGATGAGATAAATGCAAAGTGGGTTTCTTTAAGAAGAAGGTAATCTAAAATGTACCTTGACTTATCAAGATAAGGGCGCTCTAATCTTCCCTCATAAACAGTGTCGAGTTTGAAAGTTTTGCTCTCAATATATTCATCGAGTTTTCTGAGCTTCTAATTTCATTTTGTATTCATCTAACGTCGAGAATTAATGAAACCTTAAGAGTTTAAAATACAGGATATTGTTAATTTAATTGGAGCGTGAACGTCATTAGCCATATTTTTGTATATGTCACACAGCTAAAAAAACTGTTAGGACGCCATTAGATAAGGGCAACAAGTAATTCAACCAATGACGCTGTTTGCTTCAATACTTCCATTAACAGCTGATTTCAAACTTTGAAGCAATTATTTGTGTTTCTAACTTTTAGGTTAGGTTTTTATTAAAGTGTAGACCTGAGCCTTGCTGGTTCTTTTAATCTTTATTGTAACTGCTGTTATACAAAATACGAAATAATTTGATTTGAACATTTAACATTATTTACCATATTAGCTTTGGTATTATTATTAATCCAACACACATATTATAAAGAAAAGATAACATGATTATGTGTATAGAAGGTTCCAACGGGGTTGGCGTGTGGAGCTCGTAGGGGTTTCCCCTAATTTTTTATAAATGATAACGTATTTTTTTTTATTGTATCGTTATTTTTATGACACGAGTGCTCTTTTGGTGTTTTTGTTTGTTTTAAGCTACACCCCTTATTGGTACTTATTAATGGCGATCTACAGAGCCAATTGTAGCGTTATTATTTAAGGAAAACAATGTATATAAAAATATATAAAGTCGTTTATTTCATCTGTATATTTGTAAGGACACTTTTAGGGTATTTAGGTTACAACTCTATTGATACCTATTTCTGCTCTTCTAGTGTTTCTCTAGTCTTTTATACAATCCAATAAACGGTACCAGAAACCGGCACATACTTTCTCACAAACATATTTAAATTAAAGAGATTCACTGTGACTTCATAATTGTAGGTGGGGTAGGAGAGGCGATATTAAAATAGGAGATTAACTAATACAACCCACTTTTCGGCCAAAAAACTCCCAACAATATGTTATTATTATTAGCTAAACTAGAATTTTTAGAAAGATGATGTTTTTGCATATGGTAGGGTTTTATTAACATTTATTAAGCATTTAACATATGGGTAGCATTTATTAAGGGCTACCAATAAGACAAATTTTATCAAAATCATTAGAGCAGTTTTTTTATTAAAAAATAATAACAATTTTTTTGGGGGTAAACCCCTTAAAAATCAAAAATTTTAAAAAAATTAAAAATCTTCTGGAGATATTCCAGACCTACAACCACATACCAAATTTCATCAAAATCGGACAGTTGGTATGGTCTCCAGCTCTGTACACATCCTTACAGACACACAGACAGACATCACCCCAAAACCACTTGTTTGGGTTCAGGGAGCACCAAAACAAATAGTTACACTAAAAAATATTTTTGGGGTTCAGGGAGCACCAAAACAGATAGTTCCACTAAACAATTTTTTGGAGTTCATGGAGCACCGAAACAGATATTTCCACTAAAAAATCAAATTCGAAAATTTGGACGAAAACAATACTTTCTCCATATACTACGTATATGGGGGAGAATGTAGAAACTAATAAAAAGTAATTAGACTTACGAAAGTAACTGACAAATTTATTGTCGACTGCGCCCAGGTCGTCAAATAATAATAATAAGCCTGATGTCATTCTAAAGAGTAGCATTGGATGTTTACATGTTTTCCTAAACCCTCCTCTTTTCTCTTATATTTTTATTAGCAAAGTTTGGAGAAGATTTTCATTTGACATATTTCTTTTCAAATTAGCTGCTTTTAGTATTTTTCAAAAGTGGCGCAACC
>JAGFPH010003347.1:137548-147931 GCA_018207615.1 Philaenus spumarius | reverse complement strand
ACAGCTGATGTCACAGTTTATAGCTAAATAAAGGGAGCCAGCTTGAGATTAAATGCTGAAGCCTATGTTGGTAGTGGTCATGCTAAATATGGCTTGCACACAAACAACAGCTAATGTCACAGTTTATAGTGAAAGGGACGGGGCTAGCTTGGGGTTAAATGTTGAAGCTTATGTTGATAGTGGTCATGCTAATTATGGCTTGCACACAAACATCAGCTGATGTCACAGTTTATAGTTAAAGGGAGGGAGCCAGCTTGAGGTTAAATGTTGAAGCCTATGTTGATAGTGGTCATGCTATTTATGGCTTGCACACAAACAACAGCTGATGTCACAGTTTAAATTAATAGGGAGGAAACCAGCTTGAGGCTAAATATTGAAGCTTATGTTGATAGTGGTCATGCTAATTATGGCTTGCACACAAACAACAGCTGATGTCACAGTTTATAGTTAAAGGGAGGGAGCCAGCTTGAGGTTAAATGTTGAAGCCTATGTTGATAGTGGTCATGCTATTTATGGCTTGCACACAAACAACAGCTGATGTCACAGTTTAAATTAATAGGGAGGGAACCAGCTTGAGGCTAAATATTGAAGCTTATGTTGATAGTGGTCATGCTAATTATGGCTTGCACACAAACAACAGCTGATGTCACAGTTTATAGTGAAAGGGACGGGGCTAGCTTGT
This sequence comes from Philaenus spumarius, assembly GCA_018207615.1. NCBI lineage: Eukaryota > Metazoa > Arthropoda > Insecta > Hemiptera > Aphrophoridae > Philaenus > Philaenus spumarius. The sequence goes on along the minus strand of JAGFPH010003347.1, from coordinate 147,249 downwards.
TATTAAATGTTGAAGCTTATGTTGATAGTGGTCATGCTAATTATGGCTTGCACACAAACAACAGCTGATGTCACAGTTTATAGTTAAAGGGAGGGAGCCAGCTTGAGGCTAAATATTGAAGCTTATGTTGATAATGGTCATGCTAATTATGGCTTGCACACAAACAACAGCTGATGTCACAGATTATAGTTAAAGAGAGGGAGCCAGCTTGAGGCTAAATATTTAAGCTTATGTTGATATTGGTCATGCTAATTATGGCTTGCACTTTTTTCTACGAAGATAAATCGACTAATTTGTGATCAGTTTGACATTAGCATGTCTTGAAGAACATTCTAAACGTGCTTTTCTTATCAGTAATCTTGTTTCATAGTGCGCAGTCAGAAGGGCAATAGTACAGAGCGGCGGGCTACTTCATAGTGTAGCCAGTTGTCAATCAATTACTACTTAGTGCAGACGATGCCACTAATAAGGTTAGCTCGCGAAATAGATTCGAAAGAAAAGACAGTTAATTACTTAAGACAACGTGGAATTCTTCATAGTACGCAGGTTTTTGAAAACGGACATGACATGATGCTGGATATAAGTGAAAACGCGACAGATGAAGATGCTTGAAAAAGGAATTTCGAGTTACCATTTTAGTTCGCAAAGGTACGTGGCTAGAAGTGAGTAAGTTGCCGTTTATTATATTTGTAATTTATTCGTGGGCTAAAGAGTACACAACAACTAAGTTTTGTTACGATGAACTGGGTTTAAGTGCACACGCAACGACAGACTGGAAGTTCTATTTAAGGAAAGTTTGCGCTGAATCTCTCTTAAAAACCGCAATAAAAATTGGTGGAATCAACAAAAAAAGTGGAAATTGACGAATCATGTTTCTCTAAACGTAAAAATCATGTGGGAAGGGTTTACCCTCAGCGCTGGGTTTTCTTAGGTGCCGAGAAGATATTCAGTGTTTTTTTGTACACTGTACCAAACCGAACAAAAGAAATGCTTCATAATGCATCGCACCGGGAAGTACAATAATGTCTGACACGTGGAAAGGTTATAATTACACAATTACCGGAAATGCAGTATGCTCATCTCACTGTAAACCGCTCGGAGAATTTCGTGGAATCTCTGGCGCACGCACACAACGGGTTGAGTCAATGTGGGCGTCTGCCAAACTTCGAAACCTTAAGGAGTGCGGTACTAGCAGAGATCTGCTCTGGACTCCTACTTGTGCGAGTTTATGTGGAGAAAGAAAAATGACGTAAAGGACTTGTTTCAACAAATTCTGGAAGATGTAATAGCATTATGGCCTCCAGAAGTATACATTTATACTTGACATATTCCTGTTCTGAACATCATAATAAATGCATCACAACAAACACAATTTGTTTAGAATGTCTTTGTAGGAAAAAGTAGCCGTGGGGTCGTATAACACGAAAGTCCCAAGATTGAATAAATGTTTTTGAAAATTGCGCTCAGTATTTTTACTATGAAATCTTTTCTACTTATTTCTTTTATTTCAAAGAGGTGAATCAAATTTTTCCTTTTGTTATTTTTTTTAAAACATTTACTTACCTATTATTTTTCTCTTCATGTGTCAAGATAGGTAGATGCTAATTAATAACTTAGGTATTTAGCCTATACATTTTTATTTTTTCGAAAATAAATAATCATAATTATAAAATATATATTCCTTTTACGCGTTCAAACTATTAATGTTAAAAAAACCTTCCACTATATATTATTTGAATACTCTATAAATATTCTAAAGTAATGTGAACGCAATACTTATGTTCCTTTTTAGGTTCTAGAAAACCATACGGACATATCGTTGAATATCCGCTGGTACGCTTTAGCTCTGATTGTAGTAATACTGCCTGTTGGAATACAACGACATATGAAATTCTTAGTGCCTTTCAGTGTCTTCGCCAACGTACTGCTTCTATTTGGCTGTTCCCTTACCATATACTACCTGGTGCGAGATCTACCACCAGTGAACTCAAGGCCACTCGTAGTAGAAATGGCCAAGTGGCCTCTGTTCTTTTCTACCGCTCTCTTCGGCATGGAAGGGGTTGGTACGGTAAGCTATAATAAGAAGAGATAATAATTGCAAATTCTCGAACTAAATATTCCCCACCTTATCTTTAAAATACTGAATTACAGAATCCACTTTGTTTTTACTGGTCTATGTTATTTTTAAAGTTTTTAAAAGTATTAACTACTTTCATTTCGCATGAGTCAGCGTTCAAAAGTTTTTGATGATAGTATTTTGTCTGTATTATCCATTTAATATTAACATTTTAAAACAAATAATTTAGTTTGTTTTAAACTAAACAACTTTTGCCGTAGTTGCCTCAGTGTAAGCCGGCCTAAACCAAGACCTAAAGGGCTTAAACAACATAAAATAAAAAAAAAATTGTAAATAAAGTTGTGCGATGCGTATTGCGATCTCTGCTAATTTGAGGTGCCACTGCTCATACAACCACTAGTCATTTTCTTTTCCTTCAACAAACTTATACATTATCTATAACGTAATACTTTTAGAATTGGCTTAAACACAATTTTATTATGAATTTATAATTTAAAGAGATTCCGTTTACAAAGTCAAAGTATTTAATCATTGTTTTATTGGATGGTTCGTTTTACCTTCTGATCATTGTTGGGAAAAGTTAGCAGATCAGTATTGATCAGTATTGATTAGTATTTAATAAAAATATTTCTGACTCTAATTTCTAATTTTTAAAGTGCATTTATTTTTAATATTCTATAAATTTTACTTCGTATACTTTTAAATGAAAAAATGTTAGTAGTATTAAAATATATTTTTATAGTACATTTTATTTCAGGTCATGCCAATCGAGAACTCTATGAAAAACCCAAAAAATTTTCTCTCATTCCCAGGAGTACTTAGTTTAGGAATGGCTTTTGTCGGTGTTATGTTCTTAGTTGTTGGTTTCTTTGGTTATCTTCGTTATGGTGATGAAGTACAAGGGAGTATAACATTGAACCTTCCTCAAGATGTGTAAGTCTTCAGTTCAGTATTGTAAATCACTTGCTTTCTGCCACTGCTTTTGAAATTTCAAAATCAAAGTTTAGGAAAATTTTCCGAAAATGCACGTAAAAAGTACAAAATACGGAAAAATAAAATTTTCTTTTCTACGTAGTTAAAACTCGTCAGAACTAATTAAAGACTGTCTCGTTTATATTTTTTCGCTAATTTTCATTTCCATAAAATAACTAGTTTTATTTATTTATTTCATAACTTTTTATTGTTTGTTCCGACTGAAACATGTGACATGTCATGATTATTACATATCGTACCAAATCGTATTAAATTATAGGTACCAAAAATAAAACTACATATAGAAAAAAATTACACATAAGTTTACATACAAATTTGATAAAAACTACAGTTAGTTTATGTATTTCTAAACAAATAAGCCATTCCCGGCACCTGCAGACTGGGTTTAGGTACTTCTGGAAAGATATTCTTCCACAGAGTAGAAAGCATTTTCTAGGAGGTAGCACCCGAGTGAATTCTTAAAACTCTGGATAGAACCAATTTTTTCATATTTTCTGGAAATTTGTTGAACAACTAACTATATACCAGAGTAGTAAATTCCGAGTTCAAAAATGTAAGTCTGTGGACAGGAGATTGGAAAAGGTTTTGAAGAATAGTGTATTTGTGGTGGTGCCGATTAATTTAAAATATAATATGATTGATATTAAAGAAAATTAAAGATTTTATAAATATAAATACAAGGAAAAGTTAAAATATGATATTTTTTATTTATTTTTTAAATATATAAGATTGATTATAACTTAGACGGAATATTGTGCGTAAAATTCTTCTTTTTTTAACGGAATATTTTGATTGCTTCGAGAGTTTCCGCAGAACGTCATCCCATATCTTAGTCGAGAACTGGCATAGTCCAAATAAACAGAACTGCTTTTAAGCTAGGCAAAGAGGTAACCATTTTGAGAGCGAAGCAAACTGACGCTAGTGGCTCAGCTAAACCTAGAATGTGACGTTCCAATTTAAATTTTAATTCCAATGGTTATTATTATTAAATTATTAAATGTCCAATAAATTTACATTTACTTAAGTTGTACATGTTGAAGTTTCGGAAGTTATTCTGGTCGGTTGTTGTAAACCTATTACCAAATTGTACAATTATAAGATTTAAAGAATCCCTAATAAATTTCAAAATACTTAATATGTTAAAGTCTTCTGTTAAAATTATTTATTTATTTTAAAACCGCCTAAACAAATTTTCCAACAAAAGCTCCAATTTAATTTATAAAAGTATATAAACTCGAATCCGGAGCTGTATACTAGTTGAACTGTTTAAATCACCGACCACTTGCACTTGTTTCAGAGTAGCATTTGGCTTTACATAACTAGTTATTATTAACATTAGAGTCCACTCACTCGAACCCCGTCTATGACTGTCTGACACTAGGAGTTTTATATAAGTAACTTATAATTAATTTATTTTTTAACACATTCTTTTTTATCTTATTTCTGTAGGTTACATTTATACAATTTTAACTAACTCCCGGTAGGTCATCCTCCGACAATACGTTGAAACGACTTATTGTTTCAATTTCAGGAGTGTTTTTTACTTATAGTTCTAGATTTGACCGATTTAGATGGAAGATTAAAGTTTTCTTCGTTTGGTTTTACTAATCAATACAGAACCTATAAAAAGCGCAAAGCCCATTTTATTTGTCAGCCTAGTTTTATTTGGCGGCAACCAACCGGACTGATTATTCTCCATAAGCGTTGCCCTTCTTTTAAGTTCTGGCTTTAACTTCATTTAACACTGAGGGAAGAGAAAATCGAATTTACATTTAGAAACAACATTACCTCGTGTACCACATTTGAGATGAAACAACAATTCATCCCTTAAAACTTTATTTTCAATAATTAATTCATTTTTCTTCTTTTTTCAGCCAAAGCATTTTCTACCATGAAATTTATCTTTCTTTATTTAATTGTTTAGTTAAAATTTATTTATCTATATCAGATTATATTTTTTTTTCAAATTTACCAGCTTTTCCCAAAGATCTCTTAGAATGTTCAAACATTTAAAAACCAAAGGAATTATTTCTGCAATAGCTCTTTCGTCATAAGAAACTACAACATTTTTAAAAGTTTCATAAAAGTCTAGTTCCAACGTTTTAAGAGTTTCATCAAAACCTTCTTTCATTGTCAAACAATCTATATATTTGGCTACTTCAGATTCTATAGCTGTCCGGGTATTTACCATGTCAAATGAAGTATATGACCAGTCTACAGATGTCTGGGCTTTAACACAATTTCAAGTTCAATAGTTTTTACTAAATATTTTGTTTAAATCTTAACTTAAAATTTGTAATGCTATTTTCAATGTAAAATCGCAAACGTATTCTAAAAGTTTATTAACTGTAATGTCTTTGAAAAAAATTAAAAACTTATGAATCACAAAAAGATCAAAAGTAGCAAGATGATAGTTTTTCCTTTTTTGCAAGTTTTTATTGGTTATTTTTCTATTGACTGTTTACTTAGGATTAAATAAACTCCAATCAAATGTCCTTCACTATCACAATGTCAAAGATTCATATAAATCAACTAGCTCGCCCGATCCGGCTTTGCACGATTAGACAAATCAAAGTTAAATGTATATTAACACAAATATATTATATCAATAAATATATTACACCATGTATTTCTTGTGGGGATTTTTAGTAACTTTAACCCCCCAAACCCCTCTAATTTTTTTTTTAAACCTTTCTTAGCGAGCACCTAGGGCCCTAGAGGAAGCTACATACCAAATTTCATTCCAATCCATTCGGTGCTTTTTTTAGTAACTTTGACCTGCCCCCCCAACCTGTCTAAAATTTCGAATTTTTTGAAAATCTTTCTTCGTGAGCCTTAGAGGAAGCTACATACCAAATTTCATTCTAATCCGTTCGGTGGTGTTTTTTAGTAATTTTGACCCCAAACCCCCCTAAAATTTATAATTTTTTGAAACCTTTCTTAGCGAGCACCTATGACCCTAGAGGAAGCTATATACCAAATTTTATTCCAATTCGTTTGGTAGAGTTTTTAGAAATCGTGATTTTGTAACCTTGACCCCCCCCCCCAAATCCCCATAAAATTTAGAATTTTTTTAAAACCTTTCTTAGCGAGCATCTATGGCCCTAGAAGAAAGGAACATACCAAATTTCGTTCCAATCCGTTCAGTAGTTTTTGAGAAATCGTGATGAGTCAGTGAGTGAGTGGTATTTGGCTTTTATATATATAGATTTGTAGTAACACGTAAAACTCGCTCACAAATTTAATTTTGAGTGTAGTTGACACCCTAAACTAAACGAACCAATTGACCGGTACTTGACAGATTTCCTGTTAAAAACAGCACAAGTATCTATAAAAAAATTTCTACTTGAGTGAGAATGTTCGCTATAATTTAGAAAATAATATTATAATATTGATGACCAAAGGTACTTGGTAAAACTCCATTTTTCAAAGACAATCATATTTCACAATGTAAACGGTACTTACGTTTTCGCCTGTCTGTATGTGTTTTGTTTGCAAAATAAATGATATCTAGAGAACATTTTGACGAAATGAGTTCAAACTTGACATGAAGTTACACCTAATAATTATTTATAATAAGTAAAATAAGTGTCTATATCAAACTATGCGTTTTAAAATGACGACTGTTTGCAAATTTCAAACCTGAATCACCCAAAAAACCATATAGCTTAGCAAAAAGTGTCAAGAAATCTTTTTTGTAGCCCTTTTTATTCTGTATCGAATGGTGTAACTGTCAAAACAATCGGGCGAAGGGTAATCGTTAAGTTAGTTGTAATAATTGGTCTGTTCAACACGGCATCATATACCAACACAGTACACAACAATATTGTGGTTACGTATGATGTTATGTTTATGTTTTTAAATATATTCGTCTGTAACACAGGAACAAATCTACAAAAGAGGACAGAGAGTTCAGGGACACTCTGTATACTAATAAAAGGGACTAATTATAAATTTAGAGTTTCCTGCACAATTTATATTAGAAAAAAAGTTGAAACGTAAAATTTATTCTTTCCAGGTTGTCTGAAGTTGTGAAAATTTGCATGGCTTTAGCTATTTTGTTCTCGTACGGCCTTCAGTTGACAGCGTCCATGGAAATAGCCTGGGACTATATGAAACACAAGTTCTCGGATGACAAAAAAGACAGAGGAGTAGAGTCGGCCCGGATTGAGATCAACCTTGACCTTGACCTTGACCTTGACCTTGACCTTTGAGCAGTGTAACGTGTGTGAGATGTTGACCTTGAGGATAGTTAACGTTTGTGAGGTGTTGACCTTGAGGAGAGTAACATGGGCGTTGAGGGTGACCTTGAGGCGCCGACGCCGGCCACTGTTTCCGCCCGCCATCTTTTTCCGCCATTTTGTTTCCGCCATCTTTATTTTTTTATTTTCTAAATTAAATTAAATTATTTTCTTTTTAAAACAGAATAAATCAGCTTTTCAATCACGGCCTGTCTTGGTTTAAAGCCCTCTCACCAGCGTCAAGGTGACAGACATGAGAAGGTTAATTTTGAAAAAAAATAAAAATAAATAAATGCCAAAAGTGATTGAAAATTTAAACTAAAAAATTTAATTACATTTGTTTCTCTTCCCACCAATACTTTCTATATTTACAATTAATTAAAACACAAGTACATAGTTTTGGTATGATTCCTGTTCGTGAACAGTATGAACAGTTAAAAAGTTTATCTTCGGTGAACCGAGTGCATATCTTGTCACAGCAAGTAAATCCTTCAAAGTTTGTCTTGTATAGGACTAGTTTCATTGCTTTCTTCTGTTCCGTTACGCATCTACAGTGACAAAAACTATAACATCTACAGATGTTACATGCCATTCCATCCACTTGACTTTTAGGTTGAACAAAGCACTTCAACTCACAACAATAACGCGTCATATTGAAAACTCTCTTAGATGTTTACCCTACAATAGCTGGGTACAGAATGGAAAATACTCCGTTTGCTAACCATGTATATCTAATGATTGACCTTGTTAAATAAACACACACCATTTAGATATAATAGATAATTTATTAAAACTAGTATAATACATTATTTAAAATCTAACATTTTAGAAATAAAGTCGATGTCTTCCTGTGGCATATTTATAACCAACTCCTCGGCCGATGGTGGTGGATCTTTCCCGGAGAGCGCAAGGATTGCCTCGTCCCATTCCTCTTGGGAGACTGACATTCCCCCAAGATCCGACTTCGCAGCGATAATAGGAGCCGTCGAAGGATTCGGTTCGGAGTCCCTTGATGGTTCAATTGCGGTGGTGGTGGTGGCTAATGCCATTTTCGGCCACCACAAATGATTCCACTTCCTTCGTATAGGAGCCGAAACCGGAGGAGTAGAGCCTGTGCCTATTGATGGTGCAGCTTGCGTTACCCCGCGGATCTCGGCAGAGAGAACTAGGGATATAGCTCCGAACCCCTTCGATTGCACACCTTCACTGCTCTCTCGAACATCGCTGAAAACAAAAAGGCTTATTAAGAAACAACTTAGTGACACTTTTAATAAAACTTGAGGTTAGTACAATAAATTACAATCATTTACAAGATAACAAGAAGGTTTTAAGAGTTTTAGGCTTGGAACCATAACACAACTATGTATATATTTAAAAAAGATAAATTCAATCTACTCACCACGAAAGCTGATCGATAGCACGACCCAGGAAAGAATTAAATGACCTTTGGAGTTTGGCCGACATCGACTTCTTCTTCTTTGCCACAGTAGTTTTCTTCTTTGCAGGAGCCATGATGAAACAGATACTAAAGTTTATAGGAATCGGTCGCTTTTATATAGTCAAGTATGGCTGACCTTTCACAGTACATGCGGGAAGTGGAGTTATGGAGGGGGAAAATAACGTTCAGAACCGCTCTTTACAATGTAATCTCTTATGGTGAAATTACTCCGTTAGTGTTTCTTGTAGTGTAGCTGTATGGTGGGGGTAGTTCTCGTCACCTACTGATGGGCCACTCCTGTTGTCTTCAGAGTCGCTCGCCTCGTTCATGTCTGCATCACTATATTCGGATTCCGAAGAGTCGGAATCGTATTCAGTACTAAATGTAACTTTGATACTATCCGTATCTCTAACATCGAACACCTCCGAGCATTTTGTAAACTTATAACAATCTAAATAAACTTTTTCAATTAATTTATTATCTTTGTAGAAACAAATTGAGACACCTGCGTCAATACCCATGATTACTCGTTGGAAGTCAAGTAGCGAATGAAGAATACTCCATCATCTCCGTCTTATTTATGATTGTCCTCTGCGATATACGGAGCTGGAACGCATCTTGTGCCTAACTCGTTATTCGAATTGTCATCATCGGATTCGTCATCATAGTTTTCGCATTTCATTTTTTTAATCGCCCTTCGCCGCAACCTTTCGGCGGCTTCTCGCATCCAACAACAACCATTTCTTGCTTCTCTTTGTTCCGAATCATCGATTATATAGAATATATTATTCATCTCGTCTCTAAAATGAACCGTACGTTTCGAACTTGACATTATTACTATCTTTTATTATTTTTGTAGAAATTGCGACACTGAAGTCATTACTCGTCGGAAGTCAAGTAGAGAATGGAGAATACTCCGTCAGCTCTGGGGGGTGATTGTCCTCTGCGTTAT
>JAGFPH010003347.1:93879-128271 GCA_018207615.1 Philaenus spumarius | reverse complement strand
AAAAGTTTATGTTGCATTAAAAGAACACCCACAACTGTGGAAGTAATATGTTTTTGTTTTTCCTTCGTTCTGATTAAGGCACTAAAGCTCTGCTGGCATCGCAGCTTTCAAATAGTATCACCCACATAGTCCTACGCCAACCAGATAGAAGCTCAGATACGGCACTCTATTTTTGCAGAAACAAACAATAGTAATTGAGATGTGATTGGTTACTAAGGACAAGATCATAAAACAAGGTAAAGTAATAACTCACATTGATGAAGTTTTGAATTCGACGCCATTAAAGCCATCTGACGGCAGTTTGGTCACCATTTTCAATTTAAATAATTATTTATAAATGGTAAAGGAAATCAGCTTATCGTTTTTGACATTTGCAGACCTGAAAATAAATAAGCTCATAATCTTAAAACATCACCAAATTTTCTTGATATGGGAAGTGAAAGGGTTACATTCTTCAAAACATCAAACTGTAATAGCAACATCTCCTTAAAATAGTGATTGTTAAACTTAATAGACTGAATTCATTAACTTGTTTATAATCAAGTTTAATGATGTTTGTAACTTGAGATTTGATTTAAGGTAAACATGAAAGAAAGTGGTAAACCTGCAAAATACTCATGAAACAAGTCACTTTAAGAACACAAAGAACACTTTGAAGAATCAACGACTTTAATAAATTATTACGCAACTGTGGCAAAATGTAAGATAAACGTTAATGAAGTGTTTAACTAACTAACAACATACTTCTTACATCCATTAGAAATAGTATTAATTAAATTACTGTAAAGTTGTAAAAATTGTAAAGTTACATTAATAATAAGAAAATAAGTTTGATTACCCTGTTTATACGAAACAATATTTTATGTGAAAACTAACAGCTTTCCCAACCATTGTTTCTCCTTTGACCCAATAAATTACCAGTCATAAATTTTAAATTCTATCAATTCATCCAAATAAATCAACACTAGTTCTAATTATAAAATATAAAAACTCACACTTAATTTTGTGAGTTATTTTTAATGTTGGCTGTTTAAAATTATAGACAAATGGCCATCATTTACATGCTTGCTCAAAGATGTTTACACAAAAGCTTGTGAACAAAGTTTATAACATTTTGTTGTACATCTCCTCAACAAAGTTTGCACTGATGACTCGGGAGCAAAAGCTACATGAGTGTCAGGAGTTTTACAAAAAGCAAATAACTAAAAACAATTTAAGATAAATTTTAGCAAATTTTTCTAACAGGTAAGAACAATTTCCAAACTATCATTTAACTTAAAAAAACAATTGTCTTCAACGCTATCATTTATTTCCATTACAATATCAACTAAACAATCAACCTAATCAAACTAATCAAATTCTATTCCAAAACTTACCTCGTATATTAATAACTAGGCTATCCAATATCTACGGATTTTGGACTAACACTAAAAAAATTACACGGCTCTTTGAGCTGTTATCAAAAAGATGTTTTTTATCGATTCTCTGGGATTACAACGGATATAAAAACAATTAACTTTATAACTTAATGCGGCAGTTCTTTTATTGTTCTATGCCATAAGATAGGTTTAGTGTCATGAAATTGTAGTAGTAGGAAAGCTTGAATTATATGTTGTATAAATCTGCAGATGAAACTTATTATTGTATAACTGTTATTGCCTATTGCTTTCTCTATTTATAAGAGAAATAAAGTGAGCAGGTACAGGCTGTTTTTTTTTTTTTTTAATTGGGCATCAAATTTTTAAAACAAGTTCCTAACGTCAAACTAGAAAATAACAGTTTAAGTAACAAAGGCAATAAAAATATTCGGTTCAAATGTACTGGCAGTTTATATTATTACAATACACTTCGTTAAGTGTAAAGAACACTTTGTACAAATTTAAAAAAAAAAAAACAAATGTTTAACGTCGAATATGTAGAAAACCTTTAACTTTACCTACAATAATAAACTGGAGGCAAAATACCAACGACACAAATTAAGTGGCATATTATGAAACAACCAATATATTGTAACAAAATATAAAACATAAAATGTAAAACTTTTGAATAAGTTAATTGTAGTATGCTTTTGTTGTAGTATGACATTTTTGTTAAACTCTACCCACTCTGAAAAAATCGCTGACGACGAAAAGCTTGTTCTGAGTCAAAAGGGATGGATATTTTTATTCACTTAAGGACATTTTCAGCTAGAACTATATATCTGTATTCTTTAATTCTATTTTAATTAAAATTATAACTTTCTATGTTCAATATTGGAATAACTGACAAATTATAATCTATTTACAAAAACAAGTTTTGTATTTAATGAATTTACCCTTTCGAGATAAATTTCTATATTCAATCTAGTAGAATTTACTGTGGAACATTTTTAATAATGGATCCTTATTGTTAAGACATCATCATCATCATCATAATTAATAGGTCTATTAAATTTAAAACCGATAAAATTTAACCTTCTAAGATACTATGGCTCGTTGCCAAATTTTAACGTGTCAACTAAACTTTAAAATGTTAGGTAGAACTTTAAAATAATTAAAATGGTTGGTTTAGGATCAGCTTCATCTATTGACAATATTTTAAAACATTTACAACATTAAGAAGTAACTGAACGACAGACAGTTGCTATCGTGCCACAAACGTCTTTCAATTCAAATTCAATATGTAGGAAAATCGACGTATAAAAAACAAATACTCATCTAACATAAGTGAAAAAGTGTTTAAAATTTAACTTATCATATTTAATTTACCTTGTTAGATCCTTGTTTCTCAGTAATAGGGTTACCAGTGAGTTAATATTAAAATCACCCACTAAAACTAGATGTATTTATTTTTTCTTTGAAAGAGTGAGCACGAAATAAAATGTATAACTTAACCCTTCCTTGTGTCACTTGTTCGAGGATAACCATTTATCATGAGTTCCTCTAGCCAGGCCCACTTAGCGCTTTAGTTATGACGTCATTGTTATATCACTAATAGGAGCTCTATAAATATTTAACAGTGTAATTGAGCAATAGTTGGCTCTAATTTTAATTGCCGAACCTTGAAAAACTGGTTCAATTGATGGGCTATTGACGTTAATAAAATGATTATAAATTACACAATTCTTCACCAGAACATCAAGTCCACATTCCAGCCAGTGGCCAAGTAATAATCTTCCAACTTATTAACTACGTTTTCGTTGTTAATATTTAAGATAACAAAATAGCTCTAGACTTTTATTTAAAGATACTTCAAACTCTATCTATTAAATCGAAAAAAATACTGCATCCAACTTTACATGTGTGAGATCCAGCAGGCTCCCCAACGACTTATACTAGCCTCATACGTTGTAAGTATTCTTTTTTGAGATGTAGTTAAATTTACAAAAAATAAAAAGTATGTACATAGAGCTAATTTGAAGGTTTGTGACGAAAACTGCGTTAGCTATTATATAGAAACTGTAGTAAAAAAGTGCATTAAACCTTTCTTATAAACTAATCCCACATAAGTGAAAAAGTGTTTAAAACTTTAACTTATCTCTTTAATTAGGTCACCCAGTATCTACTGGCACGTGAGTAGGACTAGCGGTACTCTCTCTGATTAGGGAATTTTGTTGACTTCAATAATAAGTCCCTACATGACAACTTCTATGTAAACACTTTGTATAGGTTCTCTCGAAATAAGATTTGTTTATCATTTATTTTATATATTTATTGCATTTATAGTAATGACTGTCTCGCTTAGTAATTCATATTTCAGTTCCTGTACACACATTATAAAACAATACATAAACAGGTTGATACATAAATAACTCAACCTTTGTGTACATGGTTTTAATAATTATACTATACTAGCTGACCCGTACGGCGTTGCCCGTGGTGGTTGGTATTTTCAGTCTTTTTAACGTAATTGTATTCATTTTAAGTGTTCAGTCAGTGAGTGGTATTTGGCTTTTATATATATAGATCTTAAATAATAAAAGTACTATTGTCATAATAATAAAAGATCTGAAATTATGATTTTAGTAACTTTGATCACCCCAAACCCCTCCTAAAAATTTGAAATTTTTCATACCCTTTCTTAGTGAGCACATATGGCCCTAGAGGAAGCTACATACCAAATTTCATTCCAATCCGTTCGGTAGTTTTGAAGAAATCTTGATTTAATAACTTTGATCCCCCCCAAACCCCCTAAAATTTCGAATTTTTTAAAACCCTTTCTTAGCAAGCGCCTAAGGCCCTAGAGGAAGCTACATACCAAATTTCATTCCAATGTTCGGTAATTTTGGAGAAATCGTGATTTAGTAATGTTTACCCCCCAAACCCCCTAAAATTTCCAATTTTTAAAACCCTTTTTTAGTGAACACTTATGGCCATAGAGGAAGCTACATACCAAATTTCATTCCAATCTGTTCGGTAGTTTTGAAGAAATCGTGATTTAATAACTTTGATCCCCCCAAACCCCCCTAAAATTTCGAATTTTTTCAAACCCTTTCTTAGTAAGCACCTATGGCCCTAGAGGAAGGTACATACCAAATTTCATTCCAGTCCGTTCTTTAGTTTTGAAGAAATCGTTTTTTAATAACTTTGATCCCCCCAAACATCCCTATAATTTCGAATTTTTTCCAACCCTTTCTTAGCCCTAGAGGAAGCTACATAACAAATTTCATTTCAATCCGTTCGGTAGTTTTTGAGAAATCGTGATGAGTGAGTCAGTGAGTGAGTGAGTGAGTGAGTGGTATTTCGCTTTTATATATATAGATACAAAATTAAAGATAACATTTGAAAACAACAGGATTCTTTTACATCTTTTGTATTTTTTTTTTTTTTATTACTGAACGTATTTTGAAATTGTTTTCGTCTACGACTTTCGTTTGGTTTTTAATTTGTAATTTCAGAACGACTAAAATCATTTATCGACATTCATTTGTGACATTAAATTTGTTTATTTGCCATAAAATGATACGCAAAAATTAATATAAAATTTCATCATCATGGAGTAATGCCAACCCAGACAAATGGCCCGTCAGTGCAAGCGAGTAGTACACATGTAGAAACTATCATTACATAGAAAAGAAGAAGTAGTTGCACAAGAAATATATTTTAGTTGAGAAACAGGACCAAAACAACTCGCTCAAACACAACTTGATAGAATTCCTGGAGATAACGACCAATAATCTCTCCCCACCATTGGCGTAACCAGGACGACTGTATGGAGGGGATTACAACCACCCGGGGGTATGGAAAATTTCATAAATTACGATGCAAAATAACACGTTCTAGGCTTCCCAGAAGTACTTAAAATTATAAAGTTATGTATTTTCCACTTCTAATTGTGATTCAGGAATATTTTAGAATAATTAAAATAGCAACCATGACTCATCCCCCGCCAAATCTTTCCGTGCGCCCCATAAAACACACGGCTTGGAATACACACGGCGTTTTTTTTTGCGATTAGTTACCGTCGTCGCTCATGTAAACTGTGCACACAGGGCGGTAAAATTTCTGAAGCCGTCTAAAAGCCTCATTGGGATTCATTAAACTAAAGTGTCTAGTTCATCAATCACGAAGTGAGTTATGTAATATATTATTTCTTTTAATGTTTTATTGATATGAACAGAGATCAACTCTCGATGTATTCTTCTTCCGTCCCCGATTGAAAAGGAAGCAAAAAAATATACTTTATCTGGGTTCATCCGATAAATAAATAAGGAGCATTCTACTCTGCGTTTCCTAATTTGAGGAACTAGAAGAAACATTTTCAATTATTTAGGAATGTCGGTTTTTTCATTTGACGAACTACACACACGGCTGAAGGATGGTATTCTACAAAAAATACTAAAATAAGGAAAATTGGCGTACATTTAGTCACGTTCGCCACTGTTTCAGCGAGCGGCTGCACAGCTACCGTCAGCGGTAAATAAACCGATCCTTTATTTTTCCGACCAATGTGTATGCTCTAAAGCGGCCCATACAC
Organism: Philaenus spumarius; assembly: GCA_018207615.1. Taxonomy (NCBI): domain Eukaryota; kingdom Metazoa; phylum Arthropoda; class Insecta; order Hemiptera; family Aphrophoridae; genus Philaenus; species Philaenus spumarius. The sequence goes on along the minus strand of JAGFPH010003347.1, from coordinate 122,316 downwards.
TACACATGCATTGCACGCCGTGCAATGGCACGCCGTGCTTGGCTTGGCACGCTGTGCTCCACACACTGAAAATTCAGTCTTCTCCGTGACGTGCTAGAAGTCGGTTGTCACTGCGATTGAGATACCTGTTTTAACGAAAAATAAAGCGTTAGCATTATTGTTGATTGGTGCGATTCATGAAGATAGCATAGTGAAAGACGTTTCACTCTCAGCACGTGGCGCGGGAATGGCCCACACACTTGCAGGTTGGAACGGCGGCGGATTGCACGGCGTGCCGAAAATCAAACTCGTCTTGATTGCCATCGTGCCATGCATTGCACGGCGTGCTTAGCACGGAGACCTCCACACACTGGCAGGTTTCGTCCGTTTTTGGCACGTCGTGCTTGCACGGCGTGCAATGCATGTGTAGTGTATGGGCCGCTTAATACTCTCCTTCGCGGCACTGTTGACATGACGGCGACGGCAAATAATCCGTTTCGGACGAAAACTCCGTGTATGTTCGAGGCCATACACTATACTGCATCGTATGTCAAATAAAGTGCCAGTGCCCAATTCGACCAAAGATAATTTAGATAATGTCAGCAGTATATTGATAATTTATTGTAGCTTGACATTTGCATAGGTGTTGAAAACAAGTTACTCTTAAAAGCATATTTTAATGTAAACAAAGTAGGAAATATTTTTACAATGGGGGGATTATAACCCCCCCCCCCCTCCGGTTACGCCTGTGCTCCCCATCACTTGTAACGACAAATGAACTAGTTTTTCAAAGGATTTAATATTACAATTATTTTGAAATTATCGGGGATTCTTAGGCCCATCAAAGGAAAGGGTCTATTTTACCTTAGATGTTCTTATTTCTACTGGGTAAGAATGTCATGTAAGATAAGTACAGTTGTTACAGTTGAAGAAAATTAAGTTTTATTTTATTTCAGATTGTTGAAAGAAATTCTTTATAAATAGTTGTCTGATATTTATACATTAAAGGGATCATACTCCTCATCAGATCGATAACATGTTGATTTACGAAGAGCTTTCGTCTAAGTAAAGTACCTCGAATTCTACCACCCCCCCCCCCCCAAAAAAAAACTAGATCGACAATACGTAATGGTATAACAGACTAATATTTCATTTACGTTACTCAAAACATTATTTAATTTTCCAATTTTAAGACTCGTATACGTGCTGATCAATTCATGCGTTTATCAAACAAAATAGCATTATACCAAGTATTCTTTTAGCATTTAAAGTATTTGCAAGAATCAACTTTATCATTATTATTACAGGATTAAAGTTTATTCAATAAGTGGCCACATGAATGCAGCTTTTACAGTCTTAATTTATTATTGTGTTAAATATTATGTTTTATAATAAATAGGCTCAACAATAAACAAAATGTCAAGATTTGAATGTAAGAAATAAATTAATAAACTATAATGTTATCTAACATCTCAAGCGTTCATTTGAATTCACTGATGGCATAACTTAAACCACATGGAAATATTAGGTTACATTAAAAAATTAGCTAAAAACGTTCCAAATAAATGTTTATTTTTAATACCACAATCTGTAAGTACAAGAATAGTTGGGTTTTTGTTAAATTTGGCGTTTAAATACAAAACTGACGCTGCGTGAGTTTTTTTAAGTTTTGGAAACAATAAGTCATATTTTCGGCAATACACAATTTATAGTTTTCAAAATGGTTGATATCAATTTCAAAAGGAGAAAAGAAACAATATACAGAGTAAGTTATTCAGTAAGATGTGGAGAGACTTTCTGAGCAAATTTTGTTTTTTAGACACAAAACTGCGAAATAGAGGTATTGGATTCAAATTTCCTATACACATAGTTTATGATAAGTTTGAAAATTGAACGAAAAATACTTGTTTTGTGACTTAAGACTTCATTTTGTATTATTTTCAAAATGTCTGCTGTTATATATATGAGGATCATAATATTATTGTTATGTTAAAGCCTAAATAATAAGCTTAAAAGATAACCGAGTTATCTACATATTTTTTTCTTAGTATTTGTCTGCAATACTGTGAGTTGGGAAAAATGTATTTTTTTTTATTCCAATGATTTTGTAAATTTGTATTTGCAAGAAATTCAAGGTTTCATTGGCATCTATATAGACATATATATGTATATATATATAGTCACTCAAATAGTAATAAATATTTGTATAACAGGGGTTTATAGTAAACGAACGAAGTTAATATACAAATTCCAACCAGGAAACTTAATTTCAGTAACTAAACCAATTCTAGCTTTAACTCTTCTTATGTTTGTAATAACTGGTTAAATTAGTAGCGGGTTAAAGAAACATATTATATATTTCATAAGTAAAATATTTACAACAATCCAACCCTTTTAAAATTCCAATAGTTTTAAAAGACTATTAATTCTAGCAATTTTTACATACTAATCCTTTCAAACAGCTTTTTAAATTGTTATAGTAAGAGAGGTATCTTTAAATTACAACAGTTTTTAAAGTATTTTTAAATTCCAACATTTAGTGTCACCTTAAGTACCAGTGATTTTAAAATAGTTTTATAACATTTAGAAGTCCTCTTAGATAGGAATCCTTTAATAGCATTTTTAAGTTCCAATAGTTTTGAAAGTCTCCTTAAATTCCAATAATTAAATTTTATTTATTGTTAAATACCAAACTTTTAAAACTATTTTAAAAATTCTCCTTAGATTGCAATACTTTAAAAGTGGTTTTGAATACCAACCATTTTAAAGATTTCACTTACCGTTTATAACACTAAAAACATCCTTGTACATTTTTGTTGTTATAAAACACAAGGCATGCTTTTTTCTAACTAATGAGTTGTGCTTAGCTTTTAACGAACGTTATCTAAACAAGGTTAGTGCAGCTTAAAGTAGATTGTAAAACATAATGACAAGGGATAATGATCTAAGAAGGTACGTGCATCCAATCTACAACGTACTAGTTGGTATGAATCTGCAAAAAGTACAACGAATTAGTGCAAATAATTAATTTTTAGAGAGTACAATTTTTATTTGAAACAATTTTTGATTTTTAGCCCTACTTCCAATAAACTGTTTTACTCTCAGAACTCCAAAATTTGTTCAAACATTGTTAACATATCATTTCAAACAACGTCCAATTTTGACATTTTCTACAGGTTTTAAAACAAAGAAATGTAGAATTTTGGGAATTCCAAATGGGAATATAAGTCGAATATTGCAAGTTTGACATTTTATGTTTTAAACTTTTATCGTAACTCCAACCATCTGAAAATAGTGGCAAAAACTGAGTTTTGTACAGTCTTTTATTGTTTAAAATGAACATAAATGGAGAAAATAAATATGTTCACATTAATTATTATATTTTTGAAAATTTTACCGGTAAATAATACCGGTAATTACTGGCATTCATCAAAAAATTTAAAAATACCATAACATGGAAAATGTAGTCCAATATCGCTAAGTGTGGTAAGTATCCATTCTCGATCGTAATTTTAAATAAAAGTCTGAAATCTTGATTCTTCCTGAATTGATTAGTTTACTATATTTTGTTTATTAATATTTTGAATTGTTACAATTATTTGGATAAAATTTTAGCATTTGATATATTTTAGCAATATTTAAGAGTGTTTTAATTTGAATTTTGAATGCATTTCAGAGCAATGGATTTTATCTTGGATCCTGCATAGCCCGCTATGGTTATATTTGTTTAGTAAAACCCCAAAATATTCTTACAGGAAGTTTTTTCTTTATTTTGGCCCATGAATTATTTCCGAATTACCCTGTATACTGTATGTAAATTACATCTAGATAGTTGATGGCTCAATATTGGTATGGAAATTTCTTGAAACTTATCAAACAGGCTACGCAAATTTGATGTTCTTTATACAAATTAACTGACGAAAAAATATTTAAATAAATTTTGTGTATTTTGAAACGGATTGTATGATTAAGTTGGTTATTTTACATTAACTATGTCTTGACGTAATTGATGGAGTGTTTTAGGACCATTGATTATTGGAATGTTTTTACTTTAATTGATTTGACAATCAGGTGAATTATTATTCCACATTTCTGAAACATCCTGTATAAAGAAAAGTATTATAACACTTAAAATCTAAAAATGTTTCAAAATAAGATTCTCTAGTAATGCACATGTTTTCTTTTTAAATACAGACATTTCTCAAAATCAAATCTAAAAAATTATGAAATATTTTAAAACGGTAAAAAAGAGGTATATACATTTACAAAGAAAATTGTCCGTTTATTCAATACCAAATACCAATACCAATGTATAAGTTATATAAATGTATATATATAATGTTTTAAATACCGAAATGCTTACAAATATTTACAGAATGTTTTTGTTTATTTATATTTTCTAGGAATGTACACATTTTTTCTACAGTACTAAAACTTTGGAATTATTCATTATGGAACGACATATAATAATATAAGTTGTATGTTATTATATTCAACTTACATTCAAACTATTCAATAGTATTTTAAAAAAGTAATAACAATGTTAATAACACACATGTTTAATGATCAAACGTGTTTCAACGACAAAGTCGTCATCCTCAGTGATAGACTACATGAGCTAATAACTTATAACTTTATAATTTTTAAGTTACAAGTTTTTAGTTGTAGCTATGGATCACTGAGGATGACGACTTTGTTGTTGAAACACGTTTGATCATTAAACGTATGTTTGTGAGAATTAGTGTATTGTTATTATTATTTTTAAATAATTCCTTCTCACTTGTCAAGCTCAAAGTTTATTAATATACCTACAATAGTATTCATTTATTGAACTTATTTAAGTTGCCTCCTAAGCTACTACTAAAAAGAAGACAATAATAATTACAAATTCAACTTACAATTAATTACAAAGTGTCTTTGAAATTGCCAGCTTCGTTTTACCGTTAAGCCTTGATGGAGTAGTTTTTTTTTAATTAACACGTTCACTGTGTAAGGACGCACATGTGAGCTTGACACTGAACACTATGAGAAGCGGCCTTCGCACAGGGCATTGCGTGCTTCGCACGCCAACCCCCGTATTGGGAGTGTTTCAATAGACAGTGCATTGCGTGCTTCGCACGCCAACCCGCATATTGGGAGTATTTTCAATACACAATGCATTGCGTGCTTCGCACGCCAACCCCCGTATGGGAAGAATTTTCAATACTCAGAACATTGAGTGCTTCGCACGCCAAATTTAAGCCTATGTGCTATGGACGCACATGTGCATCCGCTTTAAAATACTAGTGATTATTACGTAGAAAGGTTCAAAAATAAAAAAATAATAAATTTCTACTAATTTAGACTATAAATATAAAAATAAAATGTCAGCTCGAAACATAAAATGGAATGTAAAACCTATAATGACAGTTGAGAATATAATTTATTATCTCAATTATTTAATTACTTTAATTTAGAAAAGTAATTTTACAAAAGTTTTTTTTTAAATTGTATGGATTTTCAGTAATAAAAGTGAAACTGATTTCATAAACATTGGATTGGATTTTATATACAACCAATGTTATTTGTTTTAGCCTGGGGATGTTCCCGATTTCGTCTCCCCCAAACAAACTTTTGGATCTGTCGTTGACTGGTTGTGGCCCCCCCCCAAAAAAAATAGTCCACACGACGCCTATTCAGTTCAGTTCGTGTTCATTTCAAGAAGGCTTTGGGTTGTTGGTTCTGTGACAGTTTTTGGTAGTTTCGGGAGCTCGGGTGGTATTTGAGGCATGTTCTTGAATGTGTGTGTGTTTGAGAGTGTAAGTGTGCTTATGTATATGTTTATGTATTATTTTGTAGCATAATTAACTTTTAGTCACATTTTACTTAGTAGACAAATGTGTATATTTTTAGTTTTTATTCATTATGTTTTAGAAGTAATTATTATTTCTAGTTTTGTTTCTTCATTAATTTTTATTTGTAATATGAATTTTTATGTATTTGTGTTTTTTTTTTATTTCGAGGTTAAGTGGAAGAGAGGACCCAATGGTCCTAGCTTCGCCTCAATAAATAAAGATTATATATTATTTTAAAAATAAATTTATTAAAAGAATACTCTGTATAAAAGAAAATCATGTAGGCCTACAAAAACATTTTTTTTTTATAATTTTTAGTTACATATTATACTACTAGAACGTAATTAGTTTTGTGTTTTGTGATAGTTAATTTATTAGCTCAACAAAGCGTACGGTTTCTGTACTAATGTATAAATCAAAATGCCCATTAGCTAAACTATCCAGTAACAGCACATTCTAGTGGACAGTAGTACAACTACGACAAAAATAAACAGTCACGGCTATTAGCTCCGAGTTAACGGTCTCTTACGTGTACGTTCAATGGTACAGGCCGACTGCTTACATAATATAATTAATTGTACACCCATCCATGGAACTTAAAGTAGCCGTGCAATGACAATTTATTACACTAACGGTCCGTTATATTTGGTAACATCCAGTTAGCCTAGTTAAATGACCGTTAAGTTTTAACAGATATTAAGTGTTATTTAATACTGCTTGGTTAAGGAGAGACCGCCTGACATGAACCTCACGTGACGTCATCAGTCTGAGATGTAGAATTGACCTAGTAAGGTATCTGATACCTTAGTGTCAAGTTAGGATGGAGGAAGGAAGTATAATTAATTGCCATGGCTTGTACACATTTTATGTTTAATTTTTATTGACCGTTTGGTTATCTCTTGACTGTGATGGTTCACTTACTGTAAGTTATGCTGCTTCTAAATACAAAATATTGTATACAATGTATTAAGTTTTCTTTTATTGAAATCAAACCATAATTATTAACTCACAACACTGCTCAAATACAACAATATAAATATAAAATATTACTTTACAAAATAAATATTTATAAAACAAATGAAATATAAAAAGAACTGCAATTCGTGCACAATTTTGTTCTTATATGAATATAATCACACAACATACATGCTTTTAACGTAAAAATTGTTATTTGGAATTTCATAAAGTTCAACCCTGCTATACGTAAAAAAAGGTATTGTTCACAAAGGCCAGTTGGAAGTATTGCATTTATCTCAAGAGACAGTACAATAAATTTACTTTTGGGGACTAGTTTGAGTTAAGGCCTAAACAACTATGCAGTTAGTTTTTACTTTTGAACATACAGTAATTAAAATCTGCTTAAAATGTTACCAATACACAGGTTTAGACTGTTGGTAAATGGAGTGTGTCTCTTTATCAAGTGGGATTATTACTAGTCCAGTAGAATTATAAAAAATCTTTTTAAATGCCATGTGGGAAAATCGATGAATTTATGCATAAAGTAAATTGCATTTTTCCTGATCCACTTTTGAACATCCAGAACATTGTTTAAATAGTGATTTAATATGCAAAAATCTAAACAAATCGGTTTTCTTAAATAGTTTGAAGACAATGGAAATTTCAAATTTTCAAGTATTTTTCATTCTTTGATAAAAGCAACTAGCCCCTTGAAACATTTAGCATTGTAGGGAACATTAAAATTTAATTAAAAATATTAATTAGTTTACGAGACATTTAATTTATTTATTAAAAAATAAATAGTTAGACCCAGTTACCGTCCTCGTAGAAGGCTCATCCGGGGCTCATTTTTATCATCGGTAGGGACTTACAGTTTAAGTATACGTTTAAGGTAAATCCAATTTTCTATAATTTAACTCTCAAAATAGCTTCTAAAAAATTGTGACTTTTAAGTTATGTTTTTTGCAAATATCTTTGCAACAAATGGATATATTGGTATGCCACTTTGATATTTCAATAGCTGGCATTTTTACGCGTATTTAAAAAAATATTGCTCTAGCTCAACAAGGAACCGAGATAATTTGTTTGAATTCATAATTTGTTTATTTATAAACATTAAGAGTTGATATTGTCGTCAGTGCTAGTTCAATACTTGAACTTTATATTACCATTGAGATTGATGGAAAAATAGGTTTCTTTAAGTCCAATAAATGATTTCAAAGAGACTGCAGTTGCTGAGCGATGAAAAGATCCATCACTGCTATACACCCAGAAAAGTTTACTTTGCAAGATTAAAACCAATGCCGATGAAAAATTGGTTGTTTCTCTGATATTTATGGCCTAATTTCGATTTTTTTATCAGGTGTAGAACGTTAAAATATTAACTACTATAATAGGCATATTACATTTGTACAAACATTTTTTTCAAACCAGAACGTAAACAAATATGATCACGAAAACGAAACATCGTTGTTCGCTTGAAACAACAAAATGCAGTTATAACAGAACTGAAATAACTTCAATTACTGTAATATTAAACTTATAAATTTAACCGTGGTTGAAATATTCCACGTTACATTTTCTCTATCTGCAAAATTACCCTCCATTTGCTAGTAAAGTATAATTTCTCTCGCCAATTTATTAGCACAAAATTTCCCACCTCCCCTGTAGGTCAGGTTTTCCGCAGTGTGCATCAGTAACATATCACGTCAGAGCGGAGGATTATAAATAATTTACCAGAAGCGATATTTTTGTTTTTTTATTTTGCTACTGATTCGTTTTAGTATTGTATATTTCTTATTTTAATTTATAGATCCAGCCATAACGAGTAGCAACAAATATTGGGTGCACATACTGCACAATGTGTTTTGACTAATTTAGATTCTAAATTTGTGACTAAACTATTGAAGATAAATTTGAAAATATTTATATTACCAAACAATCAGGAAGACACATTTTTTAAATTACATTGCTGTTTTTGGGGTCTAAATTCACTGACTATCGATATTTTGCACTTTCTAGTCGAGGAAATGCTTTTTGATTAAACCGGCCGGCACGGCACTGATATGTTACTGGCATGTGTAAATACCGTAGTCATGTTCGTGAACGGACCTACCAGGCGCCTACAAGTGGGTTGCCATGACAACCGAATAACTTTCAATCACGTCGATATACCAGACTGAAGTACAGCGTGGGAATAAAATAGTAAAAACATTACGACAAGTATTTGCAAGTTTAATTTTACTCGTTCAAGATGGCGGTTATGAAATCCAACCATTCACTTTCTCCATTCATGTACGCAGGTTTACTACATACCGATGTTCTTGCGTCTGTACTTCCTCACATGACAATAACGTAACGACTAACCATCAGAAGATAAACCTGAACTTCTGTTCTTATGAATTGTTCTCAGTATTGTTGGTATACCATTTTGTATCCTAACAAAGTTATGCGTTTGGACCACTCGTGCAGTTTGAATATTGACCAAAGCAATCAGTTTAAACAATTGGCTCTCAAATCCGTTTTTGCTTGCCATTTTGAAATGGTTGATGTTATGATCAAAGTTTAACTTTGCTAGCTTTCTGTTTTGATATCCAGCATTTCTATTTAAAATTACTGGACTTTTGTAAAAGCTCTCAACACTGTTTCAAAGGTCATAGGCTACCTATAGAACCCCCACAACTTTGGACTCTAAGAATAAAACAAAATGTTGTTAGTTTATAGCCAAAATCTTAAAACTGGACCAAAATAAGCCATACATTTTTTCCAAAATGTTTATTTTTAGAAGCCCTTGAAAAAAAATTATGGAGTTGGATTTTTGTCAAACCAACTACATAATTCTACAACTGAAATGAATGATGTGACACTAGAGATTTTAATTTTACATCCCCTTCCCCCCAAAATATACTTTTTAGAGCACCGTGAATGGAAAACAAATATTTTCCTCAGATTTGCGACTTTGTGGGGTTTCAGTGGTGTAATTCCCCTCCTTAGTGGTGATGATAGACGGAGAGACATTTACAGGGAAATGTTGTGCTAATAAATTGGCGAGAGAAATATATACTTTGCTAGCAAATCTAGGGTAATTTTGCTGATAGAGAAAATGTAACCTGGAATATTTCAACCACGGTTAAATTTATAAGTTTAGAGTAATTGAAGTTCTTTTAGTTCTGTTATAACTGCATTTTGTTGTTTCAAATGAACAACGATATTTCGTTTTCGTGATCATATTTGTTTACGTTCTGGTTTGAAAAAAAAATGTTTGGACAAAAGTAAAAGGCCTATTATAGTAGTTAATATTTTAACGTTCTACACCAGATTAAATAAAAATCGAAATTGGTCCATACATGTCAGAGAAACAAAACATGTTTCATCGGCATTGGATTTGAACTTGCAAAGTTAAATTTTCTGGGTGTCTAGCAGTGATGAATCTTTTCACCGCTCAGCAACTGCAGTCTATTTGAAATCATTTATTGCTCTTAAAGGATCTTAATTTTCCATCAATGTCAATGGTAATATAAAGTTTAAGTATTGAACTAACACTGACGACAATATCAACTCTTAATGTTTATAAATAAACAAATTATGAATTCAAACAAATTATCTCGATTCCTAGGTGAAATAGAGCAATTTTTTTTAATACGCCTAAAAATACCAGCTATTGAAATATCAAAGTGGCATACCAATATATCCATTTGTTGCAAAGATATTTGCAAAAAACATAACTTAAAAAGTCATACTGTTTCGGACGCTATTTGGAGGGTTAAATGATAGAAAATTGGATCTACCCTAAAGGTATACTTGAACTGTAAGTACCGATGATAAAAATGAGCTCCGGATGAGCCTTCTACTAGGACGGCAACTGGGTCTAATTATTGTATTAAACATGTAACCTTTTTTTAATAAATTACTTAAATATCTCATAAACTAATTCATATTTTTTAATTACATTTTAATGGGCCCTACAATGCTTATTTTACAAAAGTTTCAAGGGTCTAGTTGCTTTTACCAAAGAATGAAAAATACTTGAAAATTTGAAATTTCCATTGGCAGTTTAAAACTATTTAAAGAAAAGAAAGATTTTTGCATAATAAATCACTATTTAAACAATGTTCTGGATGTTCAAAAGTGGATCAGGAAAAATGCAATTTACTTTGTGCATAAATTCATTGATTTTCCCACATGGCATTCTGAAACGAATTACAATAAATTTTTAACAATTTTTCTATAATTCTACTGGACTAGTAATAATTCCACTTCATAAAGAGACACACTCCATTTGCCAACAGTCTAAACCTGTGTATTGGTAACATTTTAAGCAGATTTTAATTACTCTATGTTTAAATGCAGAAACTAATTGCACAGTTGTTTAGAACAAATTTATTTTGGAAACACTAGAATGAGTGGACAATGTAATTATAATTCAATTTTGTTTCACATACAATTTTTGACAACTACAACTTTCCTTTATTAAACAAGATATCTAAATTGTCCGCGTATTATATAGTTATATCATAAGCAGGATATTATATATTTCTAATTAATTGTTAAGATAGTGTAAAGTTAGTCCGACGAGTGATATTAAAGTAAATGTCAGGGTGAGAGGGAGGCTGGCTTATTGGTTGTATCTCAAACAGAATGTCACGTAGGCTACTTTAATACAAGTAGCCGTAATGTGAACATAATCGTGTAATGAAAGTCATTTTAATCAATTGGGAAAAGATTAAGTTCATTTTGTAGATAGGCTTTAGTTTAATAGATTTACAAGTTGGGTACTATGGTATTTATAACAAAGTGGTCTGACAACAATAAATGTTTCACGAAGTATTTTGTTTCTACAAATGTTTACAAGATGAAAATATGAACATTTGCTTGACCTCCGTCGTAGAACTGCTTTTTTATGACCTCGTAAATTAAAAAAAAAACCTAACCTTTTTGCATCATTCCGTTGGTCCGTCTTGTTATCAGATAAAATATTTTTTTTACAAAATGGGGACACCGAAGTTTGATACAATTATAAAATTTCTAACTCACGTATTTCAATAATCAGCACTAAATATTTTATTGTAAATTTTAGGTTGCAAAATTTTACATAAAAAATATATTGTAATGTGGTTTAAGAAGACTAATTTAAGGAAAAAAACTATGTTTGAAGGATGTTGTTTTAAGACGTTTTCAATATATTTCTAGTTTAATGTTGACTAAACCAGAAGATGTAATAGAAGATTGATAGAGTTTTACCGAAGCGAGCTGAATAATTAATCCACGCGTGAGCCAGTGTTAAAGTAAAGGCTGAGATGAAAACAAATTCTACTAATTTATTTCGTACACGCAGGTGGCTATTCAGCGCCTTCGTGAGAAGACCAATTTCCTAACTAGTTGAAACGCTAATAAAACATATAAACTTAATTTTGAAAATTAATTAAGCGTTTCAGCTGCGTCATGGATTTTAAGACCGGCTAAATATGATAACGTCAAAATAACATATTATAGTGCAGTCATTGAAGCGAAAAATAGGGTCTTACCTCCGAATTATTTTACTGTGAACCGATTTGCATGAAATTTTGGAGTTAGGCTCATCTTACCCTGAACTTCAAAAGTGAAAATGATCTGAACTCCGAACCCACCCTGGGGGTGGTTGCCACCCCTTCTCGGTGGTGTAATTTTTCTTTCAAAATAACCTCAGATATCGATAGAAGGCCTAATTTTAAGCAAAACATCCTCTATAAAGATTTCCAAAAAACCCAATACTTTTCAAGTTATTGGCAATTGAAAATTCGGAATTTTTTCACGTTTTTCATCCGATTTTTGCTAATATCTCCAAAAATATGCATTTTAACGAAAATTTTATAATGAACAAAATTGTAGCAGGTAAAAAATTGAACAAATCGGTTTTTTATAAAGTGTTCTAAGTGCAATATTAAGCGAGATATTAAAGATCAAAGCCGTTTTTTATTTTGTCTGAAATTTAATCAATGTGTTCAATGCCATCTAACGGCGAGCAGATACATTTTATGCATTCTAATGAAATAGGGTTTTGTAGTGCTTGAAATAAGCTTTAAAATGAGCACTGTTAAAAGTCTTTTGCACGTAAAATGAGTGAGCTGTATTGCAAATAAGAGGAACATTTAATGTTTTTTTCTTTTAAATCAATGGGTTTCATAAGTGGCATTTCCATCAAAATTAAAATTAATCGTATTCCGTCTAGAATTAACTTTAATATAAAGAATTTGATGGATTCTAGCAGTTTGGCTGATTTAGAACACATATTTTCCAAAAAAATCACGATTTTAAGAAAAAGAAATTTTCGAATTTAAAAAAAAACCACCTTCTTTTCATAATATCTCAAAAATTATGAAAGATACATACAAAAGTATAATGATGAAAAATGTAGGTTTTTTTCTGACAAAAAATTTGGTTTTTTTTTTCTGTCACACGTAAATTGACGGAGATATGATTGTTTAAAGAGCACGCGGCAGCGCAATCACAGTCAATTTTGTTTTTCTTAAAATCGTGATATTTTAAAATATGCAAAACAAATTCAACAACCGAATGCACGTTTTTTTACCAGAAGTGATAAATGTTTGAGATTTTTCATACGACACTGAAATATTATTAGAGTTTTATTTAAACAAATTTAGGATATTTTTCTACACATTTTGTTTTCCACACGAGCTTATTAGCTCGCTTGGTCCCCCCAAAATCGATCAAAACGTAAAATGCCATTAAAGTACGCGGTTCAAATACACGTGGTTGCATCTCTGATCCTAGGCCCCAAGGCTCGGTTTGTACCCTGCGAGCGAAGCAAAGTGGTATATAACCATAGGCCGCAAGGTCAAGGTGCAAACTCGCAAAGCGAGTTCTTCCGCTGCGATTGGAACGCAGAATCGCGTGTGTCAAACCTGAAGGCTTGGGTACAAGAAAATTCTACTAATTTATATCATTCACGCAGTCAGCTCTTCAACGCCTTCGTGAGTACACCAATTTCCCAAAATGTTAGCTAAAACCACAAAAACATATAAATTTAATTTTGGAAATTTTCTAAACTTCCGTCAGTGGCTCAGCTGCGGGATTGAATTGTTTTATTATTTATTCTGTATAAAACTGTAATAACTACAAGACAATATTTATGGCCTAGAAATGCGTTAAAACCAATCTTGTTAATCGTTAAAGGAACTAAACATGTTGTGTCTTGTAATGTTGTTGTAAAGTAGCTGTGTCTTGTAATGGTGTTGTAAAGCAGCTGTGCCCTGCTATGTCGTTGTAAAGTAGATGTGTCTTGTAATGTCGTTGTAAAGCAACTGTGTCTTGTAATGGTGTTAAGTATCTGTGTCTTGTAATGCCGTTGTAAAGTACATGTGTCTTGTAATACCGTTGTAAAGTAGCTGAGTCTTGTAATGTTTTCGTAAAGTAGCAGTGCCTTGTAATGTTGTTTTAAAGTAGCTGCGTCTTGTAATGTCGTTGTAAAGTAGCTGTGTCTTGTAATATTGTTGTGAAGTAACTGTGTGTTGTAATGTTGTTGTAACGTAGCTGTGTCTTGTGATTTAGTTGTGTCTTGTAATGTCGTTGTGAAGCAGCTGTGTCTTGTAATATTGTTGTGAAGTAACTGTGTGTTGTAATGTTGTTGTAAAGTAGCTGTCTTTTAATTTTAATTTTTTTGTAAATTAGCTGCGTCTTGTAAGGTTTTTTGTAAAGTAGCAGTGTCTTGTAAGGCCGTTATAAAATGAGTGTCTTGTAATGTTGTTGTGAAGTACATGTGCCTTGTAATGAAGGTGTAAAGTGAGTGTCTTGTAATGTTGTTGTAAAGTAGCTGTGTCTTGTAATGTCGTTGTAAAGTAGCTGTGTCTTGTAATGTTGTTGTAAAGTAGATTTTTTCGGAAGTTCAGTTTAAACATTTGAGTGAATAATGTATACAATTTTTCAAAAACTGCAAATTAATTGTTTATTAGTTGGATCTCTATTTGTTCTCAGTATACTTTTAATAAAAACGCGAAAGTACGGACCGTCGGAGAAGGAAGGTTTTCAGGATTGGTTTTTATTAAGCTCTCTGTATCATTTCCCAATATTTATGTGTATGTTATATATATCTCAGATTACATCCCAGCACAGCGTCCAATGTCCATAACTTACTTTCTCTCTGTCTCACGCTCTGCACACCCACTCTACTGGGGTTATCTGATTAAACGTGCGTCATATCCCTCGCACCGTCTGAGGTGTCAACGGTCTGTTAACGTGTAACTAGTTACTGTTATGCAAGGACTAAAAGTACTGTCATTTTATGTACACCGAGTCAAATATTTGTTGATAAGAGAGATATTCAGGGAGAAAATCACGTGGCATTTACAAAATGTCATGCTTAATGTCGATAGTTAATTGGAGAATTGTAATTGAGTATCGATAATTATTAGCGTTATTGGGGTTTTTTTTTACTGTAATTTCTAAGAAATTATGTTATTCATGAATTTAATTTAATTTTCAGGAAACACAAAAACAAAATAAGGAGTTTTAGTGTGAATGTGTGTGTAAATAATGTTTACCATTTTATTAATATTAAAACTGATCATTTGACACAAACCAAAGTAATTAATAAGTAACCTACAGATTTACTTCATCTAGTTATTTTGTTTTCGGAGAAATAACGTGTCTTAGTGTTCGTTGTTGGACGTGGAATTTGCCAAAACAAAGAAAGAGGACTTACCAACAACATTTTAGAACTGTACGCATTATTTTTTGGTTCCTCCACATTGATATTAATTAGCCTACTATTTGATTATTTATATACATTTTTTACTGTTTAATTTTTACTCTTTAAATTATTATTTAACAAGTTTAACCATTTTTAATACAAAGAATAGATTTCTTATTAATTACACTTAATCAATCTGTCAGAACAAAAATTATATAAATAACTATATTTTGTGATATTTAAACAACAAATTTATTAATTTGTAAGACACCAGAAATAACATTCCTAATCTAAAAGGTTATTTGTACATAGTTTTAAAATATTTTTGTAAGTGGCACTTGAAATTATTTTGTATTCACAGCTATATCTATTATTAAATATAAAATAGGATTAAACATTTACTATATAGTTATATTTTACTATAGAGCTTTGAATATTTGTTATATATTGTTATTTATATTGTTCATTTTATTTCACAAATTAAAACTAGTACAACAATAAAATGTAGTAAAACTAGTTTGAAGTATTTTAAGAAATAGATTTACAACCATTTTAGAGCCGCCATATTTCCGTGATCAATGACAAAAAAGCATAAAATAAAAATAGACTCATTCTGGATAGCGTTCCGATTATATAAACCCGCTGTTTGGAATGGGCTAAATCAATGACTCTCATCAGTTGATCATTACCCAAGCAAACTTATTTATAAGGAAAAGATACTTTAGTTATAATTAATTAGTCAAACATGTACGTACGCTTTTTGTACGTGTCGCAAGTGATATTTCCAGGTACCTATATTCTATGAAATGTCAGGGTAACCAAGAAGGCTGATCTCGGTGGTTGAAGTAAATACGTAGGTTAATTATTAATTATAAAACTTTATCAAATGTTAAGGTTTTATATTATTAAAATAGTAAAAATTGTTTTTGCACATACATCCACAGGAAACAATCAGTTTCTTGTTTTTATGTTTATTGAAAAGAAAATGAAATTCATTAACTCTAACATGTTTTAGCAATTATAAAGTAAAAAATGTTTTAAATAATAATTGTAACTTGAACGTACAATAGGTTTTGAAAGTTATCCCCGCATCAATTTAAACCGAATGCAAAGCTGTACAACTTGTTAAAACTTTGAGTAATTAAATTGTTTTAATGTAATTTTAATCAATACTGTATTAGGGAACATACTTTTTTAACAAAAAGCTTTATTCTCATGTTTATGTGGATAGTAATCAAAGTTTCAACAACTCAATATGGTTCAGCAACATGTCGTGTTTCTGATTTAACACTAACGGTTTAGACGTCTTACATTGTTTTCACATTATTTTTCTTTTTGTTTGTGATGTTGGTATGTATCGTATATTTCTTAGAGAAAATATTAAAAAATTAAGAACTGGTTAGAGTACATACATTTTTGGGGTATGTATTTTGGAATGTCTTTTTGGAAGTCTAACCGATTCATTTTAAAGGGCACTTAATCTTTAAGATGAGAAAAAGGTAATATGTAATACTTAAATGCCATTTTTATATATTGCACTAAAATAAAAGGAAAACTAAACCATTTTAATGTTTATGTGTAGTTAATTAATTTGCGGTTGACCTCAACCTTGTAAGGCCTACTTTTACTCAGAAGTATTATCAACAAAATGTATTATTTTAAACTCACATATTGTGCTGTGCATTTGCAGGGAGGGGGTTTGATTTAAATGTTTTTTGTTGTTCTTTTTTGTTTGTATTTTATAATTTTTTAACTACCTCTATGAGAAGACATACTTTCCGAAACGGGTGACATTTACAATTAAGTCGGAAGTCGGAGCACGTGCGCTAAAACTTATATTAAAATAAAAACTATTGCAAAATAAAAACTTCCTTAATTATTATTTGCAAATACATCCACACTGAAAAAATATGGTTTTTATTCTTGAAAAAAAAAAATAAATTCATTAAATATTAAAAATTAATTAAAGAGTAAATGTAATTTTTTAAATAATTAAAATAACTGAAAAGGGTGTTCTAGTCATCGATCACATAAGACCAATAGATGGAGCATGCCTATAAAGCTAACACTATAGCGGGTGAAGCCAGGTCGGCCATCTTGTCTGGGTCAGAAATTCTCAACTTTGAATTATGCCAATGCTCTCGTTTCACTTAACCTGTGATTTAACATATTTAGAGTAAAGTCAAAATTTTGAAACTTCGCAAGTGTAAAGTTGACAAGTTGTGGGTGCTAATGAAAGGAATTAAAAATCAAATAACACTACTTTAGCCTTTTTAACACAAAAATAACTTTAACTTTTTATATACATTTTTAACCATGACATAAAAAAGTTCGATTGCTACTACTTTTTTTTATTTTTTGGTCAGGTACGTTAAAAAACGGTGGAAATTGTAGCCTTAGAACTGAATTTTACTAATCCTATTTTTTTTTAATTTGCTTCTTTAGTTCCGTAGATAACTCAGTTAAAGTTAAAAAGTTTTGCCGCGGCGGAAAGAGCGTTCCGCCCATCGACCTGCTAGTGTTGGTATGGCAAATTCGTTGTAGATACTGCATATATATTTGTATTAACAACTACTGTAATGACATTTTTGTGATAAATAGTATATTACTAATACTATATGAATAAAGTTTAGTTTTTGTTAATGTCTGGTACTTTAACGGGAAAGGTTTCATTCCTGAAATACCGTTTAATATTTTATGGCGTCTCAATAATTTTTTTTTTATTTTAGATATTTTCATAAATTTTTAATTAGTGGACTAGAAATATTGATTGTACTGAAAAGCATTAATTAAGCCTGGCATTATTTAATACAAATTAATTGTTTAGTATCTATTGACATAATATTAAAATTAAGTGGGTAGAGATCCGATAATACTTTGAAAATAAAATTTTTTCTTACATTACCTGAAATTGTCGTATATAAATGTTATATTGAAAAAGTATAAGACATAAAGACAATGAAAAAATATGTTTTAAAAGTTTATTTTACAATGTAAAGTAGTAAAAGTTGAAAGTCTAATATAGTCCAATAGACAGAGCAAAAAAAGTGGGGTCTGCTGGAAAAAATTCCGAAGTTAATGAAACTTTTACAGGTTGTTCGGGGGTACTGTGGGATGACTCTGTCAAGTTTTCCAACTCGAGGACCCTGTGCTAGTTTTGGGGAGGCCGAAAAACTTCAAAATTTTCGGACTTTTGTCTGTTTTTCGCTTATAACTTCTAAACTAAGTGGTTTTAGACCGAAACATTTATTTTTAAAGTTGTAGAGCAGTAAATTTTCTACAATTTTGTATCCTTAAACTTCTTCTTACACCTAATATTAACCGAGATACAGTCGATGAAAGTTAGAGAGATTTTCTCAAAATGGCAAAAATTGGCCAAAACCTTCGTTTTTGGTCCTCTAACTAGCAATTACCATCAGTTCTCGTTTTTGGTCCTCTAACTAGCAATTATCGACATGCTGGAACACGGGGGGGAGGGGGAGGGGGTCCGCTGACCAAGTACCTCTTTTTATGAAGTGTAGTTATTTCAATGTTATCGTGGCTGGTTATCACCCTACTTCTGTATTTACTGCCAACCCATAATCTTGAACCTCAATAAACATAGATCAGGTTGTTTAAATCAATTAATAATAACCAAGAATTAGTTAAAGAATATAATTGATATTGATTCCAAAGTTTGCTGAAGTGTTGTCGGGGTCGAAAAACTTCAAAATTTTCGGACTTTTGTCGGTTTTTCGCTTATAACTTCTAAACTAAGTGGTTTTAGACCGAAACATTTATTTTTAAAGTTGTAGAGCAGTAAATTTTCTACAATTTTGTATCCTTAAACTTCTTCTTAAACATAATATTAACCTAGATACAGCACATCAAAGTTAGAGAGATTTTCTCAAAATGGCAAAAATTGGCACAAAACCTTTGTTTTTCCATATATATTTTTTGAAATTCTAATGTAGCGCACTAGGAGACCATGTTGTAAGAAAGCACAAAAAATTTGGCATCAATATCTTTGTTAGATGCTGAGAAAAGTTACATCAAAGTTCAAAAAACCTAATTTTCTGTAAACGGAGAAAAACTGAAAATATCCACGATTTCATGATTGTCCTTACAGTTTATACCATTACTAGGGGCTCTGCCCCTGGACGCTTCGCTTCGCTCGCAGTTGGAAAATTCGCTAAAGAATCTCGTTAATCTTTGGCTCGTTTGTACATTGGTAACCGAGCATAAATCAGCTGTTTTATTTGGCAGCTTACTCAAACTCATTAAACATTATCTCCATAAGATTAACAAGGGAAATTTGAAGGATTATGTGCCGGAGCTCCTTCTCGGGTGAATAGCGGCTGAACGGATGATTGGATCTTAAATCTGATGGAAAATTGTCAGTTTGAAATTAAATTTTCTACAACTTTTGTGTTTAACATTATTTTTCTATCTCTTACCGTTTTCTTACAAAACGCGATCAAAGTGGAAAAATTAAAAAATTGAAAAAATCTTTCCCGCCCAAAAGGTGCTTTCAAAATTTAAAATGTTAACTCGTCGAGAGCTTTAATTCAAGTATAAGGTTGAGGGGGGTCCGTTACGGGAAGTGCCTCATAATTAATGTCAGTGAACCAATTTTACCTAGCTTTATATAAGTAGATGACACTTATGACAGTAGATTATTGATTTATAAACAATAACAGTAAATTTATTAGCAAGATATGAGCACTTGACTGCAACTGACATAGTGTTGGGCCTATGCTTAGAATAAACATAGTCTATATAGGCCTACAGATTTGCAAAGTCTAAAACTCGTTTGCTACTTACAATAGGGTTAGTGTCCAAAGAATTGTAGGCCTATTTGTTTTTGCAGCTAAGCAATACATTTTCATCAAACATGAAGATAAAAAACTGAATTAGGTTACGTCTTTTGAAAAAAAAAACTAAATAGATATTCATATAGAAGAAAGCGCTAGCACATCAAATTCGTAGAAGTTAGCTCAGTAATGACCTGGGCTAGCAACAACAAACAACAGCTGATGTCAAGATGTCAAACTATTTTTTTTCACAGGCACTTAACAGAAACACAGAGTAGCCAATGTGAGAAAACTTTACTTCATAAAATTTATATTTATAATATATGAACTG
Organism: Philaenus spumarius; assembly: GCA_018207615.1. Classification (NCBI taxonomy): domain Eukaryota; kingdom Metazoa; phylum Arthropoda; class Insecta; order Hemiptera; family Aphrophoridae; genus Philaenus; species Philaenus spumarius. The sequence goes on along the minus strand of JAGFPH010003347.1, from coordinate 101,736 downwards.
CTTTCGAGCGTTTAGCCATTCAAAACCAAAATTTTTCATGAATACCATAGTGCATGGGTAAAAACAAAAACATTTCACCAACTTCTAATTAAACTAAAAAAAAATCAAAAATATTACGTTATTCAGCACATTCTGAAAAACAATAGTCAGTAATAAAAAAAAATGTGAACAATTTCCCCCCCCCCACCCCCCAAACCAATTTTTTTGGCAAGTCCCCCTAAACCAACTTCAAAGCTAGACAACTTGTTTAAATTTGTTGTAATTTAATAGTTAGAACGTAATTTTAAACTTTTCTATAACATTTGATTTTTGCAAACAGTTGGATTCTTATGTTTTTTGTGGATGGTAAATAAAACGTCAACAATCAAACTCAATACGGTTCGGCAACATCTTGTGTTTGCAATTATTAACTATTTAGACGTCATACATTGTTGAATGACATTGTTGTTGTGACATGTACACATGTACATTGTTGTTCTTCTGGTTTTGTCATATATGTTTTTTTAGACAAAAATATGTATAAAATAAATGAAGAAAATAATAATCTTACACATACATGATCAGAAACAAGACAAATAGGGCCTAACTAGGCCATCTATTATTTCAGATATATACAATGGGAATTCCAGTTACAATTAAAAGCTTAAATTAAATATACTGTAAAGTTTAAGCAAATGAATTCTAAATCAACTTAAAAATCAGTGGCAGTTTAAAATTTTTGAAGACAATTTAATAATTAATTTACAGCAACAGAATTTGTAAAATGCGAATAATTGAGTAGGCTTGGAAATAAATAAATTTAATATAGTGTTAATTGTTCTATAACAATGTGAACAAATTTATTTTAAAAGTACGAAACCTAAATCCTTTATATACATTTAAAGCTGGGCCGTTTTAACGTTTATTATGCATCCTGTTACATAAACCTAAATATACACAACATAAAGTAAAAATAATTTGATTAATAATTTATCATCCTAGTTTAGGTTATGATTAATCCCATACCTTTATTACAAGCAATTTGACAGATTATAATCTAGTTTCTTGCATGCTCCTTCGTTTGCATTGATATTACCCGAATACAATTTTAAAAAAGACATAAAACTTAAAACAAGATTAAACTACCACTTTACAATACCCCTAATAATTTAAAATTGCAAACTTACTTATTTTGTTGAGTACTTTTAATGTTATATAATTCTAAGCTCTAGTGATACAAATTTCAATATTTATTTTGTTACCCAGTTGTATGAAAAAGAATTGTATTATTTTATGAACTTTATCTATTTTGTATGTTTTAGATACACAGACTTTTATATTTAAATTATATTTTTAATCGAAATGATATGCGGGTTTTTAAATACTCAGACATTTGTAAAAAACTAATATTATTTTGCTAGTAAAATGTAAGAAACAAAATATTGTCGTTTACAAATCATAAGTTAAATACTTTTTGTTGGTCTTTGTTGTTGAATAAGTCAATAGCTTTTGTAAAATAAATATTACCTACTTTAATTTCTATGAGTTTTATAACACTCAACATTTTAAAACAAAAATTATTTGAATAACAACAACAATACATGTTTTGCTATCTGTCGGTAAAAACACGAAGTAATAGCAACGTTCGGATTGTACATTTAATCTCATAGAATGCGCTGCTACATTCGTTCCTCGATATAAAATACAACGTTGACATTAATTAATTAATTATTGTACGTCTAATTAAGATAATATGTAACAGTTTTAAAGTGTGGATGATAAATTGTTTTACTATAAAGTGTTGTCTGGCAGGATACAAGCTCCTCTCATATGAGAGGCAGGATACCCTCTCCTCCATGGGGTAAAATATGTCTGTTAATCCAGTTGGCAAATATAATTTGGTTGATTGATAGAGAGGCACCAATATGATAGAGACAACATCTCTTGAAAACAAGTGTCAACTTAACCATAAATTAGTAGCATGGTATAAAATATTCTATTTATTACGTTATTCAAACAAAATCTATATATATAAAAGTCAATTCCACTGACTGACTGATCACGATTTCTCAAAAACTACTGAACGATTGAAACGAAATTTGGTATGTAGCTTCCTCTAGGGCCGTAGGTGCTGCCTAAGAATGGGTTTCAAAAAGTTAGAAATCTTAGGGGGAGTTTAGGGGTTCAAAGTTACTAAATCACGATTCCTCTAAAACTACTGAACGGATTGGAATGAAATTTGGTATGTAGCTTTCTCTAGGGCCATAGGCTAAGAAAGGTTTTAAAAAAATTCGAAATTTTAGGGGGGTTTGGGGGGGTCAAAGTTACCAAAAATCCCCATAAGAAATACACTATGTAATATATTTATTTATATAATATATTTTTTGTTAATATACATTTAACTTTGCCCATCCGTGCAAAGCCGGATCGGGCCAGCTATTATATTATATAAATACACATTTATTACAATTACAATCAACTTTAGTCAATATTTAAGTATTTTTTTTTTTTTTTTAATAGTTATGTCTGGTGTATTTGGAATTTAGTTGTTGTTTCACTTGTGTCATTGCTTGTTGTTGTTAGATAATGCGTTTGCGTTTGTTATAGTTTACTGTTAGAGTTTTTTTTTTTATTATTGCATTATTTTATCTGATCTTCTCTTCTCTTCTCATAGTGCTTTATGTTATTATTTTTGTTAAGTAATTTAAAATTTTTAAATAGTTTCTCCTTCTATTTTGACTTCTTCAATTTATTTAATTAGACAACTATTCTCGTCCTGCGCAGCGGTTTTGGATGGTTCAGCAGTATTAATTAGCCTAATAATTTTACAAAACATTATTCACTAGGCTATATACTACAATATTTAAACCACTGCTTGGTTGGTGGTTGCTTCTTTAAGCTGGTCATCCTCTAGGTCGGTAGAGAAGCGCTACTCGGTGCAGAGTTGGCGTGGAGTGCCTCGTCCAATCAGAGCGTATAGCTGCTGCTTTCCCACCATTCTGGACACCTGATATTCAGTCATGGTTTGACAGTATTCAAAGCTACAACGATGGACACAGACAGTGATGAAGAAATGTTTTTTTCTGGCAGTGTTAGTTGAAGCAGAAGAAGAGAATGTAAGATGTGGGTTTATGGAATTAATTAAAAAAGACATTACGTTTTTGAAATGAACAACAGATTGGTTGGCTTAATTCAACTAATAATCTACAACTTTGTCGGAAAAAGTTTTCATTTTACCTAACACAATTATAACATTTTCTACATTTTGTAATAAAGGAAACCCTTACTTATTTGTATTTGCCATAGTATTTCTAAAAGGTAAAAATACTTTTTACTTTCTCCCCCTATACCATAGTATATAGAGAAAGTATTGTATTCGTCAAAATTTTCGAGTTTGAGTTTTTGGTGGAAATATCCGTTTTGGGTCCCCCTGAACCTAAAAAAGTGGTTTTCGGAGTGATGTCTGTATGTGTGTCTGTATGTGTGTCTGTGTGTCTGTGTGGATGTTATCAGACCTAGAGCCTAAACCAGTCGTCCGATTTTGATGAAATTTGGTATGGAGGTACTAATCCACGGTATCTCCAGGGGTTTTTTCATTTTTGTGCATTTTTTATTTTTAAGGGTAATTTTCCCATAAAAACCCTTAAAATAACGGAAAAATCAACTTTTCTCAAAAACGGCTTTAACGAGTTTGATTAAAATTTTATAGTTTATTAGGGAAATGAAGTACTATAAACTGTAAAATTTTAATCAAAATCGTTCGAGCCGTTTTTGAGAAAAGTTGGTTTTTCCGTTATTTTATGGATTTTTATGGGAAAACAACTTTAATACAAAATCACCTCTCCTACCCCACCCTACAAGTCACCGTGACGTTTAATAATTTAAATATGTTTGTGAGAAAGTATGTGCCAGTTCCTGGTACCGTTTATTTTGTATAAATATTATATGCAAGTAGGTAAAACTGTAAGGAACAGGGACACATAATTTTTTGTTTGTAATGAATCTACAAAATAGACTTACCTTTGAATTGCGACACGTGCAGAAAGACTTTATTTTGACTGTAGTTGGATATGAGGCTGCCGATATGAGAGTTGGATAGGTACGAATGTTTCCAAGTACAGTCGTAGATATCCAAACCCAACAAATTCCGACCGCGACCTCGTCCACTAGTGGACAAAGCGTTTATGTTAAAATTTAGTTAAATTTTCTTTTTTTGAAAAATTGTTCTTCTAATTTTTCAAATTAAAAATTAAATTAACTAGTTATTGCCAAATGTTTGCTATAAATACATAAAGGGGTGTAAACAACCCCTTAATGGAAAAATTGACATTGAGCCATTTTATCGCTAGAAAACGTCTTACAACCCTTGCAAACAACCCCTAAATTGAAAAAATCACAAAAAATTACTTTGGTATGACATAAAAAGATTTAAGTATAGAGTAAATAATATTTTATGTTCTCTATCTTAATTATCAAATTTGTAACCCCCTTTCTACCCTTAAAAACAACCCCTTGATAAAAAATTGTTAAAAAAATTTCTTTTGATGAAATGAAAAGGATTTAAATGTTATTCCACATTCTCAAAAATAATAATCATATTCTCAAGCTTTTCAACCCTTAAAACTACCCCTAAATTAAAACAGTAAATATATATGATTACACATTTAAAAATAATTTAACTATAAAGTAAGAAATCACCATTTATTGAATAAAATGTAAACTTACAAGTTGTCTAAAACTGTACCAGATTGAATTAGTAATACATTTAAAAAAATACTGCAACAAGAGCATGAAAATGCATAAAAAACCATAAAAAACCCATAGTCATAATTTTCATTCAAAATGTGTTGAAATTGTGCGTCTAGCTAAAATATTACATTAAACACGTGCTCATTCCTTTGCAGGCGGAAATATACTGGTCACATTGTATAGCATATATATTTAAGAAATTCGAAACGAATAAACGGAGCACGCACAGCTGATCAACTGGCTTTTTCGTGGTTGGCCCCTCCGAGCAATACACATACTTACCTTCACTCAAATGTGTTATATATACATATATGAACGTTGGTATGTATTCATGCCTACGTTTCTAAAATATATGTGCCATAATATGTATGTATATACATAAGACAATAGTTTTGGGTCTCTATTATTGTGTACTTTCACTTTGCTCCAAATATTCACACTCAGAAATTTTCAGCAGTTCACTAAGTATAAAAAAGTACGACTAGTTTTTGGACCATAACTCCTTCAATTTTGATGCTATCACAACTTATAAAAAACCATTTTAAAGATAATTAAAAGAGCTACAACGTTTTTCATTACAATATATAGTGAAAAATCTTTTATTTTAAAACGGTGAAGGGTCAAAGTGCTCAAGAGAGACTGTAATTGCGCTGCCGCGCGCTCTTTAAACAATCATATCTCCGTCAATTTTTGTGTGACAGGAAAACAAAAAAACAAAAAACAAATTTTTTTTTCAGAAAAAACCTACATTTTTTATCATTATACTTTTGTACGTATCTTTCATCATTTTTGAGATATTATGAAAAGAAGGTGGTTTTTTTAAAAAATTCTAAAATTTGTTTTTCTTAAAATCGTGATTTCTTTTAAAAATATGTGCCTAAAGCAGCCAAACTGCTAGAATCCATCAAACTCTTTATATTAAAGTTAATTCTAGACGGAATACGATTAATTTTAATTTTGATAGAAATGGCACTTATGAAACCCATTGATTTAAAAGAAAAAACATTAGATGTTCCTCTTATTTGCAATACAGCTCAGTCATTTTACGTGCAAAAGACTTTTAACAGTGCTCATTTTAAAGATTATTTCAAGCACTACAAAACCCTATTTCATTAGAATGCATAAAATGTATCTGCTCGCCGTTAGATGGCATTGAACACATTGATTAAATTTCAGACAAAATAAAATACGGCTTTGATCTTTAATATCTCGCTTAATATTGCACTTAGAACACTTTATAAAAAACCGATTTGTTCAGTTTTTTACCTGCTATAATTTTGTTCATTATAAAAATTTCGTTAAAATGCATATTTTTGGAGATATTTGCAAAAAACCGATGAAAAACGTGAAAAAATTCCGAATTTTCAATTGCCAATAACTTGAAAAGTATTGGGTTTTTTGAAAAACTTTATAGAAGATTTTTTGCTTAAAATTAAGCCTTCTATCGATATCTGAGGTTATTTTGAAAAAAAATTTACACCTCCGAGAAGGGGTGGCAACCACCCCCAGGGTGGGTGCAGAGTTCAGATCATTTTCACTTTTGAAGTTAAGGGTAAGATGAGCCTAATTCCAAAATTTCATGCAAATCGGTTCACAGTAAAAAAATTTGGAGCAATAACGCTTCAATGACTGCACTTTAATTTAATGGTAATTGGTTGTCACAAATACCAACTGCAATACTAAATTTGAGCCAATTACAGTCTAAACAGTCTCGTATTAATCTGTGACTATTTTGCTGAGCCATTTTGCTGAACTTTGTATTTTTAAGCTAATAAAACATGAATAATTCTTCACACTAGTTTTAAATTACAGAACTTTTACTTTTATTAAACCCCTTTTAATTCTCTGACACGAAAGAATGTTTTTCAAAACAATTTTGTTAAAACAGCAATTAATGAAAAAGTGTTTCTATGAAATATGTATTAAATACCGAAACATCGGCAGAAACGCTTAAAATCTTCAACAGCAGAATTTATTTCCTCTTGATAAAATAAGTTTTCGTCAGAAAATAATACACGACTAGAAACCCAACTTAACCTTTTTACAGACATTATTTGCCCATTCGAAATAATCTAAACAAATAAATAACTATGCACGTAGCCTACAACTTGCTTTCACTACTTCTAACAAACGACAACATAACTTTAATCTTCAATATCTTATCCATAATCTAGATTTTATCTGATCCTGTGTTGAGTTTAAAATATATATATCAAAAGACCTGCCTTTCACCGGTCTGGCGGTGTAAGGTCTGGAAACCATTGCGGGGTTAAAATATTTATCTGAGTGCAAGTTATTAACTAAATATAGAATAATACTAGGGGAAAACCCTGCGTGCTCCGCACGCCTAAACCGTTGGAACCTTCTGTACACATAATCATGTTATGTTTTCTTTACAATAAAGATGTAGGATTAATAATAACCCCAAAGCTAAGATGATAAATAATGTTAAATGTTCAAATCAAATTATTTCTATATTTTACAAAATCTCTTATAATAAAGTTTCAGCGAGGCTCAGGTCTACACTTAAATAAAACCTAACCTAAAAGTTAGAAAAAGTTCTAGAAACCTAACCTAACCTAGAAGTACGTGCTTTAAAGGTTGAAATCAGCTGTTAATGGAAATATTAGAGCAAACAGCTGTTTTATCTGTTATTTTATTCAATTGGTTGCTGTGGTAGTGAATGTAAATACATTCAAGAAATTGTTGGTTCATCAGTCTAAGCCTTACCAAAGAATTTGTCCGAATAAATTTACAAATATTGAAATAAAAAATGTGTTTATCAAAGTGAATTATAGCCTATGTTACTCAGGAATAGTGTAGCTTTTTACTAGTACTTAAAACTATTACTTTAATCGGTCCAGTAGTTCCAGAGATTATCCCCTACATACAAACAAACAAATTTTGCCTCTTTATAATATTAGTATAGATTAGCTTAGCTGGTAGACTACAAGTTATGTGTGATATTATTTACCAGTTACTGCAACAGTTACTGAGCTTTACGCTAATTAATTATTTAAGTTAGTCAACGTAAAATATGTAACTAATAACTCTAGTTTTCTTATTTTCTTAGAATAAAAATATCGTTCGATCATTAAGGCTAACAACAGACGAGACACCGGTGTACGG
>JAGFPH010003347.1:61950-77094 GCA_018207615.1 Philaenus spumarius | reverse complement strand
AATGAATTACAATTCGCGAAACGAACTCTTGATTGACAAATACAGCGCTGACAGAAAGTAAGGGGACTTTCTTTTCCTACGTGGCCACCCACCCGTACTCGTGATTCGACTATCGATAGTTTCAACGAGAAAACTATCCGATATATCGACAATCGCTGACCTTGGCTACCCTTGAATTATTGTTACGGACTTGTTAAATGTAACAGGATCTTGAGACAGTGAACTAAGTCATTGTAGTACGTTCAGAAAATGTAAACTCTTTCTTAGAGAACAATGTGACTTGGCGGACTCGTGTATAATTTAGTTATTTTAAATTGTATATTAAACTAGCTCAGTCGGAACTTGTGAGCGTATATTTGTACGGTTTCCGATGCTCAACCTTGTTGGAGTACATCACTTATTAATTCTTTTACTTTACCGTTAAACACAAAAAAAAACAACAAAAAAACAAAAATCTTACACTACGTCGCAAACTTTGCTCTTAGCCTAACAGATTCTGCTGACAAAAATTTAATGAGTCGATAATACTAAGAAATGTTAAATTTAACTTAAAACTACTGCACCTTTAAAAAAATATACACGAGATTTATAATTTTGTGTAATTTCACTCTGACACATGTCTCGCAGAGTTAAATGCTGTTTTAGCATGAGGAGAGCAAAACAAATGTATATAAAATATAAACTGTAACCTTCCCTGACATAGACAACGTAACTAAAAACAAACTACAAAAAATGCTTTTCGCCGAGGGAAATAGAGATATGCGGGTATTATAACTTGTTTAATAAGTATTGATAATAACATTCTGTTAAAATAATATTTGCATATTATACAAGATATTAAATTTAGGGTAAATGAGTTGTCACATTTTAGTTAAATACTATAAAACCTAAGATTTGTGAGCTGTGCTACGTTATAAATGTATGTTTTTATATTTAAACTGTAAATTATGTATGTTTATAATAATATTATAAAGAGGTAAAATTTGTTTGTTTGTGTATTTTGTAATGTCTGGAACTACCATACTGAACCGATTGAAAAAAATAGTTCTAATAATAAAAAGCTACGCTATCCCTGAGTAATATAGGCTATAATTTGTTTTGATAAAAACATTTGTTTTCAATATTTGTAAATTTAGTCGGAAAACATTGTTAGGTTAGGCCTAGACTGATGAACCAACAAACATTTCTTGAATGTAGCAACCAATTGAATAAAATAACTGATAAAATATTTGTTTGCTCTAATATTTCCAATAACAACTAATTTCAAACTTTGAAACAATTATTTGTATTTCTAACTTTTAGGTTAGGTTACTAAAATGTAGACCTGAGCCTTGCTGGTTCAGTTTACCTTTATTATATCTGCTGTTATAAAATGTACGAAATAATTTGATTTGAACACTAACCATTATTAACCATCCTATCTTTTTGGTTATTATTAATCCTACACCTTTATTGTAAAGAAAACAAACGTAACATGATAATGTGTATAGAAGCTTCCAACGGGGTTGGCGTGTGGAGCACGCAGTTTATATAATTTTTTTCGATTTATTTCATTTTAAGGTTATAACAGCTGTGAGCACATGAACAACCCATCTTTGTATTCCCAACTAACCCTCTCCTAGTTATTTCTATTTTCTGCTACAAATACATTAAGGTACTGATCTGAACTAATGTCAATAAAATTGTATGTAACATATCAAAGACGTCACTGCTATCGCAAACTGGTTTCTTAGTTTGGCTTTTAAATAGGTAAGCTTTAAATTTGTCTTTTGTGTATAGTTTTACATAGGATCTAAATTTATATTATGATGTGCTAACAATATTTGTCGACAAAACTACATACAAAAATGTAAACTTGCATTACTTAAATTAATCCAAAAAATAACACTCCTTAATAATTTAAACGATTGCGAGTTTAAATTATTTAAGTTTATTTTAATATGTCTGACTGTTTACTGCCCTCTATTAAAAGTAAAGATTTTCGTTTCTTCAAAAAGATATTATTTCTGAATTTTCGTAATTTAAGGACATTTTTAACATGAAAACTAACTTCCTTCTAACTATTTGGTATTTAGATTCTCCTCTTTAATGTAAAACGAATCTAGTGTTGTATTATTTCTAATTGTCTTTGTATTTTAACCAATTATGACGGACAAAAATGCAAGTAGCAATTACACAAATAAATTACTGGTAACTTTTATAAAATTATCAAGTGTCCTGCTTATCAACTCATCTGGATTTTATAGTTTGGGAATGGGTAAAGATCTGCTATCTACAAATGAACGAATCATTTTAATGAAATCATTTAAATAACAATTTAGAAAACTGAATTATCTAATCAATTAAACTTAATTCCAATTAAAAGTACAAAGTTTAGTTAGTTTAATAGCTCAGAAACAATATCGAGTGTTTAAAATTATTTCCTACAAGTAATAACCTATTCGAATAAATCAATTGAGATATTATACTAATTATTATTTGCCCGAATATTATTCAAAATAAGATTTCAGTTATTTATAAAAGTGAAAAATACATACATTTACACAAATTTAAATATAAATTATTTTCCAATTATAAAAAAAACAAATATTCAGTTGTTACCAACATCAACATTTATATATAACCAAAACTAAATTTAATATATTTAGTAATGATTTTATTTTTGGTTCGTAATATACGAAAATTATATAACACGCTTTTCTTGAAATAGTCGGTGAAGACATAAATATTATTAAAATTGATTCAATACTTGTTCAAAGTAAATATCATACGGACAGATAATTAGATAACTCAAATTATATAAATAGAAATTCATTATTGTTAAGAAATTTTTTGTAAATATTTCCGAATTATTTCTTAATTTAGTTAATAGTGGGAAAACTTTTATAAGTACACAAACTGGAATTTAATTACACACAAATGAAACCTATATCACTTTGACGATTTGAAACCCTTATCACTAACAACCCCTAACACTTACCAAAGTCCTCATGGTGTATTGTTTAAAGGAGTTGACACAACTGATTCCAAAGTTGGTTGCGGTCAGTTATATACCACTCAAGTTGTACCCCCACTGATTGGACTTTCTATAGGAGCTCATTTCACGCGAACCCAATGTCATCGCGAATCGCCACTCCTAGGCCTTCACTATTCCTCTTCCCATAGGATATGGAAACTCTCTTCCTTCGACTAGATCAATATGAGATATCGGAAACAGCGGCTCAAGTTGGGCAAAGGAAATTAGCAAACCTACCCTTACAACCATTGAGTTGTCCCTTAAGTAGTTTTGTTTACATTTAAGTATCATATCTTTCTTCTTCTTTAACAGTTGAGTGTAGTTATTAGGTCGCTTCCATCATCTGGCTTTGTGGAACATGTAAGGGTAGTTTCTCATATTCCCTACTCATTCTTATAGGTCACGTGATTTGAAATTTTAAAGTGTTCGGTTGGAGAAGTATGGTGAATGGTGAAGTATAGTCTAACGCTTCTCTCCTTGCTTATATATGCCAATTATATTATTAGAACTAGTAAGAAAATTACCTAAATGTTTGATTTTTATAGTAATACTATTTACCAGTTTTTATTGTGAGTTTATGATTAACTTTAAATAAAACGAAATGGGTGTAATACCGGGTAATATTAAATTGAGCATAAAGGGAATGGGTTGTGCGGAGTAGTAGGCTATGTAAAGACATAATACAAGTAAAGGTGTATACTATACGTGCTTACTCCTAATGTTAAGTTCTGGTTCTTGATCAAAATATCAGCAATTTTTATTTAATCTTTATTATTGTGCGAGTCTGCTCTTAGCTTGATCTTTTCTGAAATATGATTTAATTATTATATTCATAATCGAGAGTAGGCCTAAACAAAATAGCATAAAGAAATAAAGTATTTAATTCGATTTCTTAACATTTTAGTACAGATTTTGCCGTAAGGATACAAAGAATAAAGAATTTGTCAAAATCGCATAATCACAAAAATCGTGTACCTTATATACACGGAAATAAAAGTATTGTACAAGTTCCAATGTTTATGATCGTTTTTAAGTAGTAAAGTTGTATCCTGTGCTTCTTTTATTGTTCATAGGTACAATACAGATCGTCAACATCATTGTATATTGTATTTCACAATAAATAAGTTAGGTTTTACTTTAATTAAAGTTTTGGTTTACTTTGATTAAGTTCTAACTAGAGGGTCTGCCCCTGGACGCTTCGCGTCTCAACCCCGCCTCGGCCTTCGGCCTCAGATGACTGCTTCGCTTCGCTCGCAGTTGGATAATTCGCTAGAGAATCTCGTTAACCTTCTGTCAACTAAAATTATGAAACCAGGTTTAAATATATTAACAGTAATTGCAAGATTAATTATAACCTCAAATACATGCCTTAGAAACGTGAGAGGCTTTCATTACGATTTTAGTCCTAGTTCTACTATCTTCTGCCAAATAAAGTTTTGAAACCAGGCCTAAATATAGTAAAAATTATTGCAGGATTAACAGAACCTCAATACTATGTTTCAGAAATGAGCCACGCCTATATTACAAAATTGACTATTCGAATTTATCCATCTTTGCCAAGTTTACCTTTTCTTTGACAAAATAAATTGTTAAATCAGGCCCAATTTATTCTAATTTCAACGTGCTGAAACAGTATAAATTAGATTGTTTTTTAAGAGTAATTAAAAACCATTCAATGAACAGCTGATAAAACAGTATAAAAATTGGCTTGTTTATAAACAGCTGTTTTGATCGCTCTATTTACTATTTCCTTTTTATTTTGTAACCAACTTGGCAACCCATAAGACCCTATGTTAAAATTTTTTAACTTTTAAATTAGATTTTCTCAAAAAATTGCGTTTTTACACGAAATACAACTATATGGGTGTACTTAAAAATCAAAACTACACCTAAATACAAAATTTCGTTGAATTCGTTAGAGCCGTTTTCGAGATCCGCGACAGATACAAAGATAGATACAATAATTGCTTGCTCATTTAAAGTAATAGGATTTCAGTTGAATTTTGCATACCTATCCGTATAACATATTGCCACCGTAATTGTTTAAGAGGTAAAATCTCAATACCTGAGTATATATATCTTCGATTTATTTTCTAATCTAATAGCAGAGGTAATTCAATTACTCCAATATTGATAGATAAATAAAACAGGTGTTGTTTCCTAGGCGCGGCAAATAGCGTGTAATGTTATAGCATGCGCATGCGCGCCTTATGTGCAGTCGGAACGTTAGCATGTTGGAACAAATCTATTAGTCCATTTAACGTAAACCGCTAACCTATTTTATTCATTTACTACAAAGAAACTGAAAAAGTTATAACAATTATAATTTCTTAACAATCAAAATTATTATTTCCTGAAAAATAAAACTTTAACGCAGATTCTCAAAAATAATCCGTTAAACGCGTTTCAATTAATGTCGCCATCTTCAGTGATACTCGCGCTGAAAAAATCAAACATTTTATTTCAATTTAATATTTTTGGAGAGAAAATTTATTTAAATTGTATTGTATCCAAGTACATCTTCACACGAGTCAAAAACAATATTTGTTTATATTATTTCTTCTAATTCAATTTCTACAGTAGGGCCGCAAGATGGCTAATTTAATTTGTTTTTAGTCTCTTGAGTCCGACACAAGTAAACGTAAAACAAATAGAAAGCATTTTGTTGATCTTATATTAAATCCATGGTTTGTATTATACGTTTAAATTGAGCTGATTACAAGGTAGACAGATCAGTTGTTATATGTAGAGTGTTGACCACTGAGTGACTGTTTTGTCGTACGTTTTACATTAACATTGTATTTCATGGTTTGTAATTTGTATCTCTGATTTTTAGGTAAAATATTTATTGTTTAATGTTTAACCAACCATTGTTGGGAAATTTGAATACAAACGTAACCAAAGCCAAATTTAATAATTTCATCACACGTAATATTTTACCTTCTAACCCAAATAAAAACTGAAAGTAAACGCAAAGAACAAAAAATACTACAAACATAAGATTTATGCCTGTTGTTCAGTTTAAAGCAAAAATAAGTAGTAATTTGTTGCAGTGCATTCTCATATATTTTTACTTATCCACGTTTTTATAATTTGAACTGGTAAGTAAAATCAAGTGATAACTGTGCACTTATGTATTATAATATATCATCTATATATTTAAAGCTGTAAGGAAAAACAACATTTGGACAGTTCGTCTGAGACTTCTACTGGGCCGATTTACATGCGGTTTTTACCAAAACAAAGGTTTTCGGTCCTATATTAGCAGATTTTATTTGTATTTTGAAAATATTTACGTTAAGTGGGTCAAAAATGAAAAATAAACTTTTCTTATGGAGATTTAACATGGGAGAAAAGTCAACTTTTTCAATCCTTTGGACAGTTCGTCTGAGACTTTCACTGGACCGATTTACATTCAGTTTATACCAAATAAAAGCAAAACTTTTCTATATTAGCAGGTTTTATTTACTTTCACGTCATCTTAATTAATTAAATTTAAAAAATCAACATTTCCAAACCTTTGAAATGATTTTATTTTACAGTTCTTCAATCAGCTGATTGTAAAGAAGCAAGGTATTTTGCCTAACAACAGAAGAAGAGCAAACGCTCATATAATATAACAGCTGATTTCACCCATCATCTGTACAATACCTAGCATAGATTGTATTTTGGGGTTATGTTAACAAAATTACAATTCATCAATAATGTAATTCTTCTGAAGTTGATTTTTTTTAAATATGAGTTCTAAAATTAAGGTAGGCTATAATACGTTATAAAATTTGCTTTGAGGTTATAAAGTGAATATAAACACAACCTTTTATCAACAATTAAATTATTCATTTATACAAAATTTATGGAAGATACCCAATCGTTAAACTTCAGAAACATACGTACACATTAGTATAACATATAAATATATTCGAGTATTAATTTCTTTATTATAATATTAATAACTTCTAAATCATTTGATAATCAATATGACATAAAAACCAATTAAAAGATAACATTTGTATCTTTATCTTGATATAATAATATATAAGGCCAACATAAATACAACATTTTACAAATAGGCCTACAGTTTTAAATTGCAATATTTTTCATGGTAGTTGGCAACAGTATTATTTATGCAAGGTAATGGTTTATATCTCCCTTCTTTCCTATCTGTATTGATATCCCAAAAAATTTGATTATGTGTATAAAATATTAGTTAAATTCACTGATTGTCGAATCCATTTTTTTCTTTAACTTTGCTACAAGAAAAATAATTGGAATTAAATATCACTTTAAAAAGTACATTTTATACATGTTTCGCACCATCTGCCTAGAACTAAACTCACCACGAATGGAGCTGTATCCACCGAGTATCGACGGGCAACAACTATCTATATACCGGTATTTTAAGTTAGGCCTAGACTGAACCAAAATAAATAAATAATGTTTATTGTTGATTCAGTAATCAGCTGTAGTCTCTAATATTTTCATTAACAGTTTATTTCAAATTTTATATCAATTATTAGTATTTCTAATTTTTAGGTTAGGTTTTTATTAAAGTGTAGACCTGAGCCTTGCTGACTATACAACGGGTTCCAACGGCGCACACTGGGTTCCAACAGGGAGTGGGAGGTGGGGGGTTGGCGTGCGGAGCACGCAGGGGTTTCCTCTAGTATCTATTTTATGCCTATAAATTAGTCTCCGTATTATATCATACCTATTACATGTCTGTATATTATGTATTATATATCATAAATCTATTATGTGTCTATATATTAGTCTTTGTATTATATATCATATTATCTGTTATATGTCTATATACCATGTCTTTGTATTATATATCATATCTTTTATATGTCTTTATATTATGTCTTAGTATTATATATCATATATATTATATTTATATTATTATGTATTTGTATTATATATCATATCTATCATTTATCTATATATTATGTCTTTGTATTATATATTGTATCTGTTATTTGTCTATAAATTATGTCTTAATGTTATATATCATATATATTATATTTATATTATTATGTCTTTGTATTATATATCATATTTATCTATATATTATGTCTTTGTATTATACGTCTATAAATTATTATGTATTTGTACTATATATCTATTATATGTCTATGTATTATGTATTTGTCTTACATATCAATCTAAAGAAAATTGCATCAAGTTGGTGGGAAAAGTACTGGTATTTTCAAATATTTTAAATTGAAGTTTTGACCTATATCTATACTTATAAAAGCCAAATACCATTGACTCATTGACTCATTGACTCATCACAGTTTCTCTAAAATCACGAGGCCTATAAACATGAAATTTGGCACTAATACTCTTTATAGGCTTTAGACGCGCACTAAGAAAGAGTTTCCGAAAATTCGAAATTTTAGGGGTGGTTTTGGGGGGTCAAAATTACTAAATCACGATTTCTCAAAACCTACAGAACGGATTGGAATGAAATTTATTAGGTAGATTCCTATAGTACCCTAGGTGCTCGCTAAGAAAGGTTTTCAAAAAATTCGAAATTTTATGGGGGTTTGGGGGTGGGGTCAAAGTTACTAAAATAAAACCACCGAGCGGATTGGAATGAAATTTGGTAGGTAGCTTCCTCTAGGGCCTAGGTGCTCGCTGAGAAAGGTTTTAAAAAAGTTCGAAATTTTAGGTGGTTCGGGGGGTCAAAGTTACTAAAAATCCACATAAGAAATACATAGTGTAATATATTTATTGATATTTTTTTTACATACATTTAACTTTGATTTGTCCATCCGTGCAAAGCCGGATCGGGCAGCTAGTAGCCTATATAATACTTTTAAAAAATGCTATTTAGGCCTATTTATCCAATTAAAATGGGTTTAAATTTAAAATACATAGTTCGAGTGATTGAAGATAGTCATTGTTGTGCAAATCCACTGTATGCTCAGCACGCCGTCAGGTTGTCAGATGCCGATTTGCGGCTCCTATATTCCGATTTCTTTTCAGGTGTGGGAGATGCAGGCTGTAATCTCACCGATACATTACGGCCTGATAGGATGTTTGGCGTCTTATTTTGAAGAAGCTATGTTTTTGCAAAAGAAAATATAAACTCAAAATTAATTAAAGAGAGTACGTTTACAACTTATTAAAACAGAAATACACGTGTATAAAATAAGATTTGTATAGAATAGTACAATAATTGTTTGTTTTTTTCAGCATAATAATTGAGCATTATATTAGCTACTCAAAAGGTAAGTACTAATTTGGATCAATTTATTTATTAAGATTAACTAAAAAGAATAAAAACCTTCAGGAACAACGAAATGTTCATAAACTGTTATTCAAAATAGTATGTCTATTGGTGTAGAATTTTGAGGAATATTGTATTAGTTGTACTATTTTATGACGTTTCAAATTTTTAACATTAAGTCTTACATAATTTTATTTTATATAATTATATTAACCTAAGCTTTTAAATATTCAAAACGTTTGTTTTTTTTATTCATGTATTTTTGAATTTGCTCAATATAATGTAATGCATTGTATAGTATGTTTAATTTTGTAAATTTAAATTTTAAATCATTCTTAATCAAATAACGAATGAGGCCTCACTAAAGAAGCATTGCTTCAATACACATGTGAAGAGAAATAATTTACCAGCATCGATAAAAAACAATCAGACTTGCATTTTTAATATTAATGTCCCAAATTTTCAGCTACTAAAAATATTAGCATGTTTGTGTAGTCCTAGCACAAATTTTTACCTAACGTCCTAAAAAACATCTTCAAAAAACACAACATCACTTTATCCTTCCGTACTACCAATAAACTATCAAAATTGCTTAGGCGTAAAACCAACACCTCAATTGAAAAAATGTCCGGAGTTCATAAAATCAATTGCCAGGATTGTAGGAAACATTACATAGGTCAGACACGGAGAGCGTTCATCGAACGTTACAAGGAACATCTTCCCAACAATAAGTCCAACATTAACAATTCCAAAATTACGCTCGTCACCTTGCCGAAAACAAACATAGCCCAGGTGACTTCCACGCTTCGGTAGAAACCCTACACATTTGTAGCAAAGGTAGACTAATGAATGCTAAGGAAGAGTATGATATTTATAAAGCATTGAAAAATAAACCGGACGATATCTTAAATGACCAACTTTCATTTCACTCTCACCATTTATATGATACGGCCATCAAATATTTACAGAAGACAAACAGAGATAAACATCTTTAAGATCCCTGAACGCAATACCGGCAGTATTCAACCGACAATGATAGGTTGCGCACCTAAGTTTATATCAAGCGCGATATTATATCTATGTGTTGTTGTGGTATGTAAGTGTGTATGTGTGTATATGTTTTATTTATTTTAATGTGCGACGATCTCTTTGGAGTGATTTTAACTTGATAATGGAGTTTCGGCTCCGAAACATGTCGTAAGGAATACAACGACTAGAAGTCACGTGACGGACCTAACAAGGTAATCTTATTATTATTAATACTAAAAATATTTTGTTGTTAGACTTTATGTATTTATAATAGTTCTATTAACAATAATTAATTCATAAATCAACGAACGCCTGCAAAAATAGATAAAAATTAACTAAAAAATTATGCTTTTTCCCCGGAATCTAAATCTGGAGTGAACATATTATTCATTAAATTGAATTAATCTACCGACTCGGAAATGCCGATGAATTTCGTTTGAATCTTAGGTTAGGAATAAGCCGATGGGCGGGTCTACACTACTCGTTTCCGCAAGGTGCGTATTTCGGTAAGTCGACAACACATTGTTTTAAATTTGAGCGTTCACATCTATGCGTAGAATACGCGACCCAGCAGCATGCTGTCGGAAATACGCACGTCCGCACGCAGGTGCCGAAATCTATCTACCGGGAAGTTGATAGGAAACACGTGCATTACGGAGCAAGCGTTCACATAGTGCGGATTGTCGGTAGCTGCGTAGTGATATTTGCAGTTGTTGTTTTTACTTTCTCCACCCTATACGTAGTATATGGAGAAAGTATTGTTTTCATAAAAATGTTCGAATTTGAATTTTCAGTTGAATTATCTGTTTTGGTGCTCCCAGAACCCCCAAAAATTGTTTAGTGCAATTATCTGTGTTGGTGCTCCCTAAACCCAAAAAAGTGTTTTTAGAGTGGTGTCTGTCTGTCAGTCTGTCTGTATGTATACACGACCAGAGAGGACACTATTGGTCTGATTTTCATGAAATTTGGTATGTAGGTACTAAACCCTAATATCTCCAGGAGTTTTTTTTCATTTTTTTGAATTTCTAATTTTTAAGGGTAATTTACCCCTAAAAACCCATAAAAAACGACAAAAATGCAAATTTCTCAAAAACGACTCTAACGATTTTGATCAAATTTTCAGTATTTATAGTGCTTAAGATGCCAAACAAAATGACACCACCCGCTTTTATCAAAACTTCGGCGTTTTATAACTATGGGGAAATGTTTAAAAATAAACAAGTTTGTGTTGTCAATCTAGCATCGGGCCGCAGAGGGTAGCACCACGGTAGCGAGCACGGCCAGTAATTCAAAGGTCGCGCGATCGAATCCCACCTGGGACAATAATTTTTGTATACGATTTACGTAGGTAGAATATTATTTTTTTGTTTTGTTCTAAAAAGTAGTAAATAAAATGATTAAAAACAATATTATTTTGACTACAGTAAGTTGGGAGAAAGTTTGTGTCAGTTAACTGATACCGTTTATATTAAAATTTGTGAAAATGTTTGATAACGACAAGTTTATTGAACTTGTACTTGGACAACCACCATTACGGGACAAAGCGTGTAAAGCTTATTCAAATTTAGGGACAAGAGGTGACGAGCAGTTGGTAAAGAAATGTTCACGGACTGGAATGACGTAGATCTGAAGGAGAAATATATCATAAGTAAGTTTTGTTGCATCTGCATTGTTTCTACGATAGTATTGTATTTATGATACGCAAATTTTGAGGAAAATTCATGTGATGCGATTACTGCAGTACTTAACCCTAGAACTGACCTTGTTGATTTGCCTGGCTCTTTTATTTTAGCAAGCATTTTTTCAAAATTTCGCCAAATATAATAATTATATCCCAAGCCAAAAGTGTTCAATAGCTTTTTAACTTCCCGCTACCAATAAAGGAAAGTTATTGATTTCGGTCCGATTTTCGAAAGTCGAGTTTTCATTAAATCTCCACGTTTTGAGGTCCCAGGAAGCCATTCTGACTATTCCCGCCGAGATGTCCGCCCGCGTGTGTGTGGGGGGGGGGGGGTGTGTGGATGTATGTGTGTAAATAAATTTTTGCCGTACAGTTTCTCAAAAACGAATCAACCGATTGAATTCTACGACATGTCATTCGAAAGGGTGTATCAAAACTTAGATCTGATTAGATTTGAGAGTTAATCCATTGAGCCAATCCGAAGAAATTTAAAAAAATAACCTAAATTTTTTTGGGAATTTTTATGTTTTTAAAAATAACTTTAAAGCGTACGAAAAAATCATAATAAAACCATGTATACATTTTTTGTGCTTAAAAAACTGCGTCGACTGCTTTTTTGAAAATGAAAATCGGACGACGCATTCAAAAGTTATCGTTGTTTAAAAATTCACAAGTTTTCGTTTTTTGGTATTTTTTGGTATTTTTTTAACATATCTTCCAGATTTCTCAACCAATCAATATAAACCTGTACATTTTCCTTTTGTGCTTTAAAAACTGCGTAGAATGATTTTTTTTAATGAAAATCGAACGACGCATTCAAAAGTTATCGTTGTTTAAAAATTCACAAATTTTCGTTTTTTGGTATTTTAACAAATAAACTCATTTTTAAGGGTTTAAAATTCAAACTAAGAGGGAAGTTCTAGGGTTGGCCTGCACGGTCAACCAATTTCCAGATTTTTTTTTATAGAAAAGGGTCCAAAGAGTTCATATATTATGTAACTAAAAAATTCATTGATGTAAAATTTTAAAAGTTATTAGGTAGGAAGCCAAACATTGCCAGTAACGGAAACAAAATTCAACTTTAGGCCTACATAAAAATTGTAAACGTTTTTGGTAATTTTAACAAAATGTACAAAAGTTTTGTAATTTAGATCTAAATAGAAGTGTGAAAATATATATCGATTTCAAATTTTGTCTGAAAACATCTGTTTTAATGTGGCAAACAAATTTTATTTTAGTAAGCATACTATCACTTCAATTGTTCGGCACAAACAGAAGACCTCTAAAAAAATACGCACAATGTGAACGCAACACAGTTTTGCCGGTAATATGCATAGCGTAGATCCCCACCCTAAGTAATTCTAGTTCTGTTTAAGCATTATTATAATTTGTATTCTATTCTAAACCTTTGAACGTAATAATTAATTAGATTTAAACGTTTAATATTATTTAATATTTTTTTAGCTTTGAGGTTATGATTACTTGTCTGGATAAAAGAAGGGATTGTCATGCCAAGCACGCAGGGGTCTTCCTAGTTTCACAGTAGGCCTAGTCGGAAAGCTCTTAAATTAAAAATACATACGATTTATTTGACAAAGATAAAAACCCAATAACAAATAATTTTATTTGAGACAGTAACAAAAAAAATAAACGGTATCAGTTAACTGACACAAACTTTCTCCCAACTTACTGTGGTCAAAATAATATTGTTTTTAATCATTTTATTTACTACTTTTTAAAACAAAGCAAAAAAATAATATTCTACCTACGTCAATCGTATAAAAAAGTTATTGTCCCAGGCGGGATTCGATCGCGCGACCTTTGAATTACTGGCCGTCCTCGCTACCGTTGTGCTACCCCGTGCGGCCGTCGCCGTGATGCTAGATTGACAACATAAACTTGTTTATTTTTTAACATTTCCCCATAATTATGAAACGCCGAAGTTTTGATAAAAGCGGGTGGTGTCATTTTGTTTGGCATCTTAAGCACTATAAATACTGAAAATTTGATCAAAATCGTTAGAGCCGTTTTTGAGAAATTTGCATTTTTGTCGTTTTTTATTGGTTTTTTGGGGTAAATTACCCTTAAAAATTAAAAATTCCAAAAAATGAAAAAACGCCTGGAGATATTAGGGTTTAGTACCTACATACCAAATTTCATGAAAATCGGACCAATAGTGTCCCCTCTGGTCGTGTATACATACTGACACACTGACAGACAGACACCACGTTAAAAACACTTTTTTGGGTTCAGGGAGCACCAAAACAAAAAATTCCACTAAAAATATTTTTGGGTTCAGGGAGCACCAACACAGATAATTGCACTAAACAATTTTTTGGGGTTCTGGGAGCACCAAAACAGATAATTCAACTGAAAATTCAAATTCGAACATTTTTACGAAAACAATACTTTCTCCATATACTACGTATAGGGTGGAGAAAGTAAAATTATTACAGTCCCAAGATGGCGTTTTTCTTGGTAGTAGGGTATGGGGAAATTTACCTTGTCAAATAATCTCTGGCAAACGCAATGTTTAAGACATAAGCGTCGGATAGTGCTACCTTTAAGATAGTGCCCAAAATCTCAACTTATCGCTTTAGCTCTTGCACAAATCTAACTAAAATAACAAAAATAACTACCATTACAAGTTTCAGGTTTAATATTTCTATAATGGATTTCCTTGTAGCTGAGGGTCTACCGTACCTGATTTTAAACCTCAGGGTGTCGAGTTATGAATATTCCCAAAATTCCCAATGAATACTATCGATTTTTGTCTAGTTGTAAAAATTGTGTTTTCATGCTGGCTATGATATACTATTAGTGCTTTTTGCATCATGTAAATAATAAAACTCTAAAATAATTTCTTTTAAATTCCATGCCACTGAGAAAAGTATCACATTCTATCGTCCTACTTATAAAACTCTAGATTGAAATAAGTTTGATCTTTATTAAATCAAGTTAATTTTTGTTCACGGGCTTTCAGACTAATAAGGATAGTAATAACTCCTATAAAAGCGAGTGTACGTCGATTCGTACTTACATGAGTAACAATATAATATAACAGCTGATTTTACCCATCATCTGTAGGCTTAATACTTAACAAAACCTAGCGTAGATTACACTTTGGGGTTATGTTTACAACTTCAATCAATATAAGTCTTGTGAAGTTGATGTTCTTAAAATATG
>JAGFPH010003347.1:37541-61850 GCA_018207615.1 Philaenus spumarius | reverse complement strand
TTTAATTGTATATTACAATTTTTGTGATACTTCTGTTTAATATTATTAAAGTTAATTCATGTTTACTCAGTGCAACTCCTTTATTCATTTTAAAAGTGTTCAACCACTGTTAAACTTTAGTGGAAGAAGGAGCTATGTACATTGAAATATTTAAAAAATAATAATAAAAGGTCCATTTTAGGCAAAAGGATATTAAAATAAAATTGTATAACATCTATTAATATTTTGCAACACTTATTATTGTTTAAATATAAGTACATAAAAAGTTACAGCAAAAAAACTTTAAACCTTGTTATCTCAAAATTTACTTTTTGTTACATAGCCCCTACATCCACTCACCCCTTCAATTAACGCCTGCAATCATAAATAAAAATTAACTACAAAATTATGCTTTTTTCCCGGAATCTAAATCTGGAGTGAACATATTATTCATTAAATTGATAATCTACCGACTCGGAAATGCCGATGAATCTCGTTTGAATCTTAGGTTAGGAATAAGCATAAGGGTAGGTATAGGCCTACACTTCGCGTATTCCGCAGATGCGTATTTCGGTAAGTCGACAACACATTGTTTTAAATTTGAGCGTTCACATCTATGCGTAGAATACGCAACCCAGCAGCATGCTGTCGGAAATACGCACGTCCGCACGCGGGTGCCGAAATCTATCTACCGGGAAGTTGACAGGAAACACGTGCATTCCGCATGCAAGCGTTCACACAGTGCGGATTGTCGGTAGCTGCGTAGTGATATTTGCAGTTGTTGTTTTTACTTTCTCCACCCTATATATGGAGAAAGTATTGTTTTCGTAAAAATGTTCGAATTTGAATTTTCAGTTGAATTATCTGTTTTGGTGCTCCCAGAACCCTAAAAAATTGTTTAGTGCAATTATCTGTGTTGGTGCTCCCTGAACCCAAAAATATTTTTAGTGGAATTTTTTGTTTTGGTGCTCCCTGAACCCAAAAAAGTGTTTTTAGAGTGGTGTCTGTCTGTCAGTCTGTCTGTATGTATACACGACCAGAGAGGACACTATTGGTCCGATTTTCATGAAATTTGGTATGTAGGTACTAAACCCTAATATCTCCAGGCGTTTTTTGCATTTTTTGGAATTTGTAATTTCTAAGGGTAATTTACCCCTAAAAACCCATAAAAAACGACAAAAATGAAAATTTCTCAAAAACGGCTCTAACGATTTTGATCAAATTTTCAGTATTTATAGTGCTTAAGATGCCAAACAAAATGACACCATCCGCTTTTATCAAAACTTCGGCGTTTTATAACTATGGGGAAATGTTTAAAAATAAACAAATTTGTGTTGTCAATCTAGCATCGCGGCAGCGGCCGCACGGGGTAGCACCACGGTAGCGAGCACGGCCAGTTATTCAAAGGTCGCGCGATCGAATCCCGCCTGGGACAATAATTTTTTTATACGATTGACGTAGGTAGAATATTATTTTTTTGTTTTGTTCTAAAAAGTAGTTATTAAAATGATTAAAAGCAATATTATTTTGACTACAGTAAGTTGGGAGATAGTTTGTGTCAGTTAACTGATACCGTTTATTTAAATTTGTGAAAATGTTTGCTAAGGACAAGTTTATTGAACTTGTACTTGGACAACCACAATTACGGGACAAAGCGTGTGGATCTTATTCAAATCTAGTACATAGGGACAAGAAGTGACGAGCAGTTGGTAAAGAAATGTTCACGAACTGGAATGACGTAGATCTGAAGGAGAAATATATCATAAGTAAGTTTTGTTGCATCTGCATTGTTTCTACGATAGTATTGTATTTATGATACTAAAATTTTGAGGAAAATTCATGTGATGGGATTACTGCAGTACTTAACCGTAGAACTGACCTTGTTGATTTGCCTGGCATTTTTCTTTTAGCAAGCATTTTTTCAAAATTTTGCCAAATATAGTAGGTATATCCCAAGCCAAAAGTGTTCAATAGTTTTTTTTATAGAAAAGGGTCCAAAGAGTTCATATACCGGGTGTCCCACGAAGAGGATCCTATTTTTGAATTGATATGACAGACGTATAGAGCGCGCTACAGACTTGAAATTCTACAGTCGTGACTAACACATATGTAAAGAAATACCCTTGAGTATCAGTTAATTCTGACTCATCCAAACAAAATGGCGGAAAAACAAAACAACAACAAAATCAGCAATCGTATTCTAAGGGTAAGCCTACTTTTATTTAGAATAGGAACATCTACAGCTGTTTAGACTATTTTAAATCTATCAGCTGACTGCGTGTATCCACAACAATGAACATATTTGGTAATAAACATTGGCATTTGTTATTAAGTTGCATTGTAAAGTGTCTCATGTACCATGCCATTTTCAACTGAGCAAAAAGTGAAATGTTGTTCCTGTGCTATTGCCTTTGAAAATGATTGTGAAGCAATAAGGTGTTTTAGGGAAAGGTACCCAGGTGTAGTTCCACCGTCAAGGAAATCTATTCGTAAGTGGAAGACTATCCTACTAGAAACGGGGTCAATACAAAAAAAATACCATAGATCCTCCAACATAGAAAATGAAGAAATCGTATGTGCTGCTTTCATGAAATCTCCAAATACGCCTAATTCAGTACGAAAGGTGGAATCTGCTACAGGGATACCGAAGTCATCTGTCCAAAGGTATGCCAAAAAGAACAAAATCAAACATTATAAAACTCATTTAGTTCACGGACAGCTTGAAGGTGATCCTGACAGACGATTGGAATTTTGTTCGAAAATAATTAAAAAGACTGACGTAGATAGCAAATGGCATGAAGGAATCGTGTTTTCAGATGAAGCGACATTTTATCGAACAGGAACTGTAAACAGGCATAATTGTCATTACTTTAACACAAAAAAATCCACATATCTTACAAGAAGAGAAATTAAAATCAGCAGGTATAACAGTTTGGGCTGCTGTTACCAAGGATGGTGTTTTGTCGTATGACATATCCCGACAAACAATGACTGGAGAAAGGTATGCATCAGTTTTAAGCAATCACATAGTTCCTCATCTTTCTCAGCCTGAGATGAAAGACGTTTTTTTTCCAACAGGATGGAGCTCCTCCACATTATGCTAATGTGGCCAAAGCAGTTTTGGACCAAAATCTTCCTAACCGTTGTATAGGTCGTGGCAGCAGCTTCATAGACTGGCCCTAAGGTCTCCAGACTTGACTCTTTGTGACTTTTTTCTGTGGGGCTTTTTGAAGGAGAAGGTTTATTGTCATAAAATTGCGACAGACGATGAACTAATGAGGTTGATCGAAGAGGAACTGTTGTTGGTACCTCGAGAGTTGTTCAGCAAAGCGTATGACTGTTTTCTATTTCGTTGTCATCAGTGCATTGCGATCGATGGACATCAGTTTGAATAAGGTTTATGGATCAAATAGATTTTATTTATTTATGAGTTACTTATATCTTTAATTCCCTAACGTTGTTTAGTGCTTAGTAACATCGTTAAAATTCAATAATTATGTTGTAACACTTAAGCAAATAAAACTATTTTAACGAAAAGGTACTATTTCTTTGATATCCTGCCATTTTGTCCTAATGTGTCAGAATTAACTGATACTCAGGTGTATTTCTTTTACATATGTGTATGTTAGGACTGTTGAGTTTCAGGTTTGTAGAGTGTTCAGTGCATCTAATATATTAATTCAAAAATAGGGACCTCTTCGTGGGACACCCGGTATTATGTAACTAAAAAATTGATTCATGTAAAATTTTAAAAGTTATTGGCTAGGAAGGCAAACATTTCCAGTAACGGAAACAAAATTCAACTTTAGCCCTCCATAAAAAGTTGTAAACGTTTTTGGTGATTTTATCAAAATGTATAAAAGTTTTGTAATTTAGATCTAAATAGAAGTGTATTAAAATATATATCGATTAAATTTTTTTTTATAACACCTGTTTTTATGTAGCAAACAAATTTTATTTTAGTAAGCATACTATCACTTCAATTGTTTGGCACAAACAGAAGACCTCTAAAAAAATACGCACAATGTGAATGCAACACAGTTTTGCCGGTAATATGCATAGCGTAGATCCCCACCCTAAGTAATTCTAGTTCTTTTTAAGCATTATTATAATTTGTATTCTATTCTAAACCTTTGAACGTAATAATTAATTTGATTTAAACGTTTAATATTATTTAATATTTTTTTAGCTTTGAGGTTATGATTACATGTCTGGATAAAAGAAGGGATGTCATGCCAAGCACGCAGGGGTCTTCCTAGTGTCACAGTAGTCGGAGAGCTCTTAAATTAAAATACAAACGATTTATTTGACAAAGATACAAACCCAGTAACAAATCATTTTATTTGAGACAGTAACAAAAAAAGAATTATTACAGTCCCGAGATGGCGTTTTACTTGGTAGTTTGGTCTGGGGAAATTTACCTTGTCAAATAATCTATGACGGACGCAGTGTTTACGACATAAGCGTCGGATAGTGCCATCTTAAAGACAGTGCCCAAAATCTCAGATTATCGCTTTAGCTCTTGCACAAATCTAACTAAAATAACAAGAACAAATTGGGTCTGCGACGGACCAGACGGTGGAAGTTATACTTCTTTAGCCATTCGTATATTCGTATACTTTCCTATAATTTTTGAAAAAAAATTTCTCAGCCGGGGATCGAACCAGGGATTCTAGCGTGGAAGTCGAGTGCGTTAACCACTCACCCACCGAGACTCTTGAGGTATTTCTTGTAGAGAAAAGGTATAAACAGACACTTTCCGGACTTTACTCCTAACGCGTGACGCGGTTTCTCGACCGACACCCCATCCCGATTACAACGGGCGCAAAGAAGTATAACTTCAATAACTACCATTACAAGTTTTAGGTTTAATACTTCTATAATGGATGTCTTTGTAGCTGAGGGTCTACCGTACCTGAATTTGAACCTCAGGGTGTCGCATTAGAATCCCAATGAAGGCTATCGATTTTTTTCTAGTTGTAAAAATGTTGTTTTCATGCTGGCGTTAGATGGACTATTGGTGCTTTTTGCATCATGTAAATAAATAAAAATCTATAATAATTTCTTTTAAATTCCATGCCACTTAGAAAAGTATCACATTTTAACGTACTTATAAAACTCTAGATTGAAATAAGTTTGATCTCTATTAAATCAAGTTAATTTTTGTTCACGGGCTTTCAGACTAATAAGGATAGTAATAACTCCTATAAAAGCGAGTGTACGTCTGTACGTACGTACATACGTACTTACATGAGTAACAATATAATATAACAGCTGATTTCACCCATCATCTGCAGGCTTAATACTTAAACAAAACCTAGCGTAGAATACACTTTTGGGTTATGTTTAGAACTTCAATCAATATAAGTCTTGTGAAGTTGATGTTCTTAAAATATGAGTTGAAGAACTAATGTAGGCTATAATACGTTATAAGATTTGCTTTGAGGTTATAAAATGAATATAAATACAACCTTTTATTATCAATATATTCATTTATACAAGTTTAAAGAAGAGATACCCATTCGTTTAACTTCGGAAACATTCGTACATCTTCTGAAGTAATCACAACTCATTCTCAGTCACAGCGGCCACATTGACGTAGCGCAGGAAAGAGCAAGACAGCAGGTAGCGCTCTCTCTCTCTCTCTCAATCTCCATAAAATTATAAGATTTTATGAAGATATCTAAAGAATAAACTTATAAAAACATATTTAAAATAAAAAAACTTGGACGATTTTTAACAAATTTGAAGTTTGCGGCCATTTTGTGAGCTTACCGTTAGAGATACGGAAAAAATCAAGAAAACTATTTTTTATAACATAAAATTTGCTACCCGCTACATGTTATTAGTTTTTCAATTCGACTTACGGCTAAGCCACAAACTGGCTTTGGAAAAAAGCTTACAGAGAGAAACGGTGCGGCCGCCATTTTTATTTAATTTAAGGGGTTAAAAATGAAAAATAGGAAAGACCATATATTATACTTGGCTCGGCCTAGGAATAAGGAACTTGATGAAAAAAATCATGACAGTCGGTCAAGGCGTTTGGCCGTAATCGTGAGACAGACAGACACACAGACGAAATGCCGAACGGTCCAGCTAAAACAGAGACCTCGCTTCGCTAGGTCAATTACCCTTTGGGGTTATGTTTACAACTTCAATCAATATAAGTCTTGTGAAGTTGATTTTCTTAAAATATGAGTTAAAGAACTAAAGTAGGCTACAATACGTTATAAGATTTGCTTCGAGTTTATAAAATGAATATAAATACAACCTTTTATTATCAATATATTCATTTATACAAGTTTAAAGAAGAGATACCCATTCGTTTAACTTCGGAAACATTCGTACATCTTCGTTTAACATATAAACATATTCGATTATTAATTTCTTCATTATAATATTAATAGCTTCTAAATCATTTGATCTATCAATATGAAGTTAGAAATAAATTAAAAGATCATATTTTAATATGAATGAATTATCTTTATTTATATCAATAGTGAATATAAATTCAAAATTTTAACAAACAGGCCAATTTTAACAAATAGGTTTTATAATCCTTATAACACATTTATTGAGTTAAAAATCCCCGTCAACATAGGTGGGACTGAATTTAAATAGTTTTTTTATGTATATATTATGTATTTCTGATGTGTATCTTATTATTCTGCCTGTGATTTTTCACGGGGGCTTACTTGTGTATATAATATTTATTTATTTTGTCTATTATCTTTTATTTATTTATTTTTTAACCACATATTATTATTCGAACCGGTGAGTTGTAGTTCTTTGTAAAGACACGTTTTATAAAATTTATCTAGGCCTGTGTCAAAAGTGTTCTATTCAATTTCAGTTTGTATTTAGGACTAATAAATGTAAGTGTTCCTACTGTTCATTTTCGAAAACGAATTCCTTTTGAAGTTGGTCAGTATGTTAAAAGCGTCTCGTCAAATTGACTTCAATAATTATTCATACTATTTGATGTATATGTGCACCGTGGTGCGTTTTAATTTAAAAAAATGTAAACTGTAAATTTCAGACGAAATTTCTTAACATTGTTTGATACACATAACACTTTCATTCATTTTCTAGACCCTCACATAAAAACCTTTTATGTACTATGCGCATGTGTAAAATAATTGTATTCTGTATTAAATGCCATACCACATTAAAAACGCTTTGATATAGACTTTTGCTAATGTTTATTTTTAAGTTGTAGCTTTGATGCATGCAAGCGTTTTTTCGGGTCTTTTCTGTTATATCCCCGCATTTACAAACTATTTTCTATAGTATTGAGGATTAATCGGGATAGAACTACAAATGTGAAATATAATATTTACTCACCATTTAAACGTAGGCCTATAATTGTTAGGAAAGAAATAATAAAAATAAATGTAAACATGCGCAACTTTACTAGTCGACTCTAGGCTAACCTATGGCAACATAAATGCAAAAATAATAATAAAAAAATACCTAAAAGGTTCTAACCTAACCTATTTAGTCACAGTGTGTTTACCTGTATTAAAAATTTAACAGTAAAATGTAAAACAACGTCGTTGTCTGTAAAAATATTAGGCTTAGAGTCGAATAGTAAAGTTATGCGTTTGCGATAACCCTTATCTAATATCAGCAAAAACTGGTAACTTCCTTCCTTATATGTTAGGCCTATGTAGTAGTTATAAATAGTTATTTGGACATTCCCGATTAATCCTCATTCTATGGAAAATAGTTTGAGAATAGAAAATAGTTTGTAAATGCGGGGATATAACAGAAAATACCCATTTTTTCTTCAAATTACGGAAATCAATTTGTATATAAACAGATTTAATACAATGTACACATTTTTCAACTAACCTTTAAGTGTTTTAACCACATTTAATAAAAACAATAGAAGGGTTTGAATGCTTTAATGTATTACTAGGGGCGACCCCTGTGTGCACCGCACGCCAACCCTGTTTGGAACCTTCTATACACATAATCATGTTATTTGAATGAATGAATGAAATTTTTATTTCCCTCTTTAAGGAAACAATCGGCTATACAAATATATACATATAAACGCTTATAAAAAATTATATACATAACATAATATCTACTTATATCCTACTATACATAAGTGTTTTAATCGATAATAAGCATAATACATAGGTGTTTATAATAAAGGTGTAGGATTAATAATAACCATAAATTTAAGATGGTAAATAATGTTAAATGTTCAAATCAAATTATTTAGTATATTTTATAACAACAGAGTTATAATAAAGATTAAAAGAACCAGCAAGGCTCAGTTCTACAATATAATAAAACTTAACCTAAAAGTTAGAAATACAAATAATTGCTTCAAAGTTTGAAATTAGCTGTTAATGGAAATATTAGAGCAAACAGCTGTTTTATTTGTTATTTTATTAAATTGGTTGCTATGGTAATAAATGTAAATACATATGATAGTTCATCAGTCTAGGCCTAACCCCTAAGATTTTGTCCGATTAAATTTACAAATATTTAAATAAAAATTGTTTTTATCATAATGAATTATACCCTGTGTTACTCAGAGATAGTGTAGCTTTTTATTAGTAAAACTATTTTTTCAATCGGTTTAGTAGTTCCAGAGATTACCCCCTACATACAAACAAATTTTACCTCTTTATAATATTAGTATAGATTAAAAAGAATAGGTGCGGAGTGAGAGTTTCCCTTCTGGCCCCTGTTTCTACCTTAATATTTATGTCAGTACTTTCCCTTCTGACCGCTGTTTTTTCTAACTTCATGCTAGAGAGTCCAGCGGATATTATTTAGTTGCCATTATATTAAGGAATCGAGTCCAGGCGACAGAGAAATCCAAACACCCGGCCTCCCAGTAACTGGATTACAGGAATGCGCCACTATTCCCAGCCGTCAGTTATAGATCTGACTGCTGGCATAAGTGCTCTATTTGAAATAGCTACCCGAATCTCCACCAGGGTGCGTTAGTGTTGTAAGACTTACTCCTAACCGTTGCATTGCAATGGATTAAATTTACTGTTCTAGCGTACAGACATGTTGTATAGACTCCACAAAATATATATATTGTCTGACAAAAAATCTAATTATATTCAGCAAAAGTATATATTATGTAGGAAAAGAAACTATAAACATTTATAAAATTAATTTCAACATTTAAAATGGTTTGAAATAAAACTAAAGTTTATGATTTGTAGTATAAACTAAAACTAGGGGCTCTGCCCCTGGACGCTTCGCGTCTCAACCCCGCCTCGGCCTTCCGCCTCAGATGGCTGCTTCGCTTCGCTCGCAGTTGGAAAATTCGCTAGAGAATCTCGTTAATCTTCTGTCAACTAAAATTATGAAACCAGGCTTAAATATATTAACAGTAATTGCAAGAATAATTATAACCTCAAATACATGCTTTAGAAACGTGAGAGGCTTTCATTACGATTTTAGTAATAGTTCTACTATCTTCTGTCAACTAAAATTTTGAAACCAGGCCTAAATATAGTAAAAATTATTGCAAGATTAACATAACCTCAATACTATGTTTCAGAAAGAGCCAGGCCTATATTACAAAATTGACTATTAGAATTTATCAATCTTTGCCAAGTTTACCTTTTTTTTTCGACAAAATAAATTGTTAAATCAGGCCCAATTTATTCCAATTCCAACGTGCTAAAACAGTATAAATTAGCTTGTTTTTTTAACAGTAACTAAGAACTATCCAATGAACAGCTCCGCACGCCAACCCCCAATGGAACCTTCTAAAAATATATGTTTTGTTTTATTTATAATAAATTTGTAGGATTAATAATAACCTCAAAACTAAGATTGTAAATAATGTTAAATGTTCAACTTAAATTATTTCTTATATTTTATAACAGCAGTTAATAATGGTTAAAAGAACCAGCAAGGCTCAGGTCTACACTTTAAAACCCTAACCTAAAAGCTAAAAATACAAAAATAATAGCTTCAAATTTTGAAATCAGCTGTTAATGGAAATATTGGCGCTAACAGCTATTTATCTGTTATTTTATTCATTTGGTTGCTGTGGTAATAAATGTAAATACATGTGTTGATTTATCATTCTAGGCCTAACCTAAGAATTTTTTCCGACTAAATTTACAAATATTGAAATAAAAAAAGGTTTTTATCAAAATGAATTATAGCCTATGTTATTCAGGGATAGTGTAGCTTTTTATTACTAAAACAATTTTTTCAGTCGGTTCAGTAGTTCCAGAGATTACCCCCTACAAACTAACAAACAAACAAACAAAAAAACTAACTTTACCTCTTTATAATATTAGTATAGATACAGATTTCGTTGTTATTGCGTAACCAACATGGCAACCCATAAGACCCTATGTTAAAATTTTTCAATTTTTAAATTAGATTTTCTAAAAAAATTGCGTTTTTACACGAAATACAACTATATGGGTGTACTTAAAATCAAAACTACACCTAAATACAAAATGTCTTTGAATTCGTTAGAGCCGTTTGCGAGTTCCGCGACAGATAGATACAAGAATTGCTCATTTAAAGTAATAGGATTTCAGTCAATAATGAGCATAGTGTCTGTCAATGTTGTAGATGTTTTAAAACGATACTCCTACATTTCTTTAGTCTAATTTTGTGACACCTCGTTTTTAAATTTCTTCAGAGGATAAAACATGTTGATGTACGGACAAACGAAGGACACACACAATTTGCCGTACGAATGTATTAACATTTAATTTAATTGCTATTAAAATCACATTAAATTTTGAAGAAAACTTGCTTCACTTACACTTTGCACTACTAAATATTTATACACACTACATATTTCGAAAGTGTGGTTTATTAGCATAGATTGTAATCTGTACAATATTTCTAGGAGTAAAACGTGATTGTTTGTAACGAGTGAACTCAAAAACTACTGATCCGTTTTAGATAAACTTTACACGGTGTTCCATAGAGGTATTTTATCGTTACAGTTTTTAGTACCTATGAGAAAAAGAAACTGACAGGTGGAAGAAAACTGAATTTCAGTACTTACGCTGGATAAAACGACAATTTACATATAATATGTAGAAAACGTACGAAGTAAACAAAATATGTACAAATATTTCTACAAAGTATAGCATGACATGTAATTTTAGTTTAGTTGATGTTTTACTACTTACTCCCAGGAAGCTGTAGGGCTGAAAATAGGCGTATTCCAATTTGTAAGCAAATTATAAATAATAAAGATTTTGCATTCCGATGTATTACAACTATGGGCAGAGGTCCCATTGTTTTAACTACCCTACAACAATAAACATAGATTTTCCTACTTTCCAAAGCTAGATGGCTAGAATTTGTAACTTTTGTTTCTCAAGAGGTACTTATAAAAAATGATACACTTCTTTACAGTGTACAGCATTCATTCCAGTAAATGTATACATTACTTGTGCCTAAGAGATGAAAATATGGTAACTGCTCAAAACACAATCATATTCATTCTTAACCTATAAAAAAAATATGCACCACTTTCAATTGCTTGCTTCTAAAGGGTGACAAAATGAACTATCCCAACACAATAAGTATCGAAATACTTATAATTTCCTACGAACCTATTGCGGTGAAATTTGACACATTCGTTTAAGCGTAGGAAACGTAAAGGCGTCAAATTTCGATTAGTCGTGACTATCGGGTCAAAAAGACTGCTTTAACGCAAACATAATGATTCCTTTAACTTTTCATAAAGCTAGAAAACTTAAATTTGGCGATGTTTTTTTAAAAAAAAAATAATAGACTACACAGTAAGACACTCGTATTTAGATTGCTTGCGTCTAAGGAATTCAAATATTTCTAACACTTTAAAGAATTATTAAAAAAAATGTTTAATACAATTTTATGATATTGCTAAATGTCAATCTACATTAATGTTTCCCTGCAGTCAGTTTTCCTTCTGTTTCTCCAATCTGTAAGAAGTAGTGACCTTTTATCAAGGGGACTTGTTCTTTATGTTATCCAGATAATAAAGAATCTTCTCAGCCAATCTATCTTATTCAGCTCTTGGAACGCAGGCTGTTGGATCGTCTGACTTCTCCGTATTTGCTGGTGTAGTGATCCCATACTTAGAACTCCAAACATTTCTTCACTGCAGAGGAAATCGTATAATAATTTGAAGCCAGTGAAATTAGACTTGCAAGTTACAAAACCTTTACAAGTTATTGAACAAATGAGGTTTTTTGCAGAAACTTATTATTCTGATCTTTGAAACAATTCTTCTTGCCTAACACAACAGAATTTCTGGGTTTTTCATAAATGTTGACGTTTGGGAAAAGACTACCACTAATTATGCCTAACTAAACGTTTTAAAGATAAATTGGTAGGCTGTAAACGAAAGCATCAATGGAGACTTTCAGAGTCAAGTTTGACTGAACTATCAATGAAACCGTGCGCCATTTTTGTACATTTTGAGCATAAAATAAACGTAAGTTGAGAACTATCCAGAATGTTCATTTAAAAACTTTCTACATTTACTGCTGATAATCTAACTTGCGAAGTTACTGCTACTGCCAATACAGGGTGTTAAATGAGGAATCTGACAGTTCATAGGCGTAGTTCACGGGGGATATTCGTCTTTTCCAAAAAAATAAAAACTTTCAAATAAACATTGGTCTGAAAACGCGTTGAACGTGATTTCTAATTCAAATGGTGAATGAACCCTACTAAAATTACTTGATCAAAAATTAATCAGTATATTTATTGATTTTATTTGGTTTTTAACCTGAAGGTTTGAATAAAACAAGTATTAGAATTTTATCTCCAGTAGTTAGAAACTTAAGCTAAAACACAAACGATTGGTTGAAAAGCTTGCCAAGAAAAAAAGAAATTAATTTCCAGTAAATAAAAAAACTTTGGTTACAATAGATTTAGAGAATATAACTCTGAGAAAATTAATAATTCGACAACGCAGCTGGACCGCTGACGTGAGTTGAGCAAATTTCCAAAATTAAATTTATAGGCCTATGTTTTAGGGCTTCAACAAATAATTTAAGAAATAAGTATACACACGATGGTGCTGAATAGCTGCAAAATGCTTCGCACGCCAATCCGCATATTGGGAGTGTCTTCAATATTCAAAACATTGCGTGCTTCGCACGCCATTTCGAAAATTGGGAGTTTCTTTAACACACAAAGCATTGCGTGCTTCGCACGCCAACCCCCTTATTGGTAGTATCTTCAATACACAATGCATTGCGTGCTTCGCACGCCAACCCCATGGTAAAATCCACCACATGGCTTTGAACCGGGTACTTTTATGGTATTTTACGTTTTGATCGATGTTGGGGGAACCAAGCGAGCTATAAGGTCGCGTAAAAAACAAAATGTGCGCAGAATAACATCCTACATTTATATTTTTAGAACACACTCTAAAAAATTTTCATTCTCGTAGTAAAAATGTCAAAAAATAGTTACTTCCAGTCAAAAAACGTACTTCCGGTTGTTGAATTTTTTTGGCTAACAAACTCGTCCGAGCGACGTAGACAACCAACATGTGTACCAAATTTGAACTAAAACGGACTTAAAATGCGGCCGCTAGAGTGCGAACACATATATACATATATATATACATATATATATATATGCATTTTTAATGACACCCAAAAACGTGTTCTAGGGACCAAGATCGGTGCTCATTTGCTACTCCCGACCTTGGGTCTTACCATAAAGGCCACTGCAATAGCTCATTTTTCCTATGGAAATTCGCTAATAATGTAAATAAAACTTTTTTTAACCCAAGAACTTTAATTTCTGAAAATCAAGTTCTGGTTCACGAAGTCAGGCGATGGTAGACTATACGTAGACCTATTTTCTTATTTAAACGATTTATTTAAAGTGTTAATAAAATATTACAATAAAAGCTCAAAACGTTACTAGTTTGATATTTAAGATTTTAAGTTTTTGTTTGTTAATAAAAATAAATTTGAACAAAACATTATTTTTATTTACTTTATTTGCATCATTTTTTAGAGTTAAATTCTCTATACATTACTTATTTACTTTCAGTTTAATTAAGTTATTGTAAAAAAGAATGACCCCAATCTTATATGTTTTAACACAGGACCAACATACATGTTTTTTTGCATTAACTACTGGAAATAAAGATCTGGTACCTTCTTTTCAAGTTATAACCCGTATAAAACCTTTAAATTTAAACATAATTTTTTTACACAGAATTTTAGTAGAGGTTAATTAACCCTTTGAAGCCTTATCACGTTCTATAATTCCAGGAGGAATAATGAGGGATACGCCTGTCAGGTATTGCACATTTCTTCTGAAACACTCTTTACTATGTGGTCCAAAATTGGAAAGTCTTCAGTTTGTCAGGTAAATTGTAAAATAAATTTCCTAATTGGTAGTTCGGTTATAAAGTTAAGACCAATAATGTAGTAAGCATTATCATTTTATCAGCTGTATCTAACTACAATCTTGATAAGTTTAATATTCAATATGATTACTATACCAAATTATGGAGTCTTACGATCTTTTTTACATTTTGAAATGATGCATTACCATTTGTACCTTAAGTGTTTGGATTTATTATTTTTTCATCTGATTCTTAATATTTTTTTTTTGTGGTGGTGAAAAGCTAAAACTTGTTTGTGGTGGGTTATGATCACGTGATTTCTAGAGCCATAACATGTTGTTAATGGAAATGTATGATTTTGCATCGATTTCTTTTTGAGACTGGAGACTACAGCAAGTTTATAAGTAGCACAAATTACACCATACAATGTTTCTTAAAAACTTAAAAAAGTTTTCTCAATTTTATTTGATTGACGACGACTACGATTATTTTCTTTACAAATAGAATTTGACTTGTGGTAAGTCAGTGAGACAGTTAATAATAATAATAATAAAGTGTGTTTATTGCACTACATACAAGACAAAACATTGAATCAAAAGAAATACAACATAACTAACCAAAATAATAACTCATACCAAAATAAAGTTACACAAGTACAGCATGACCCTTAGGTCGTCTGCCAGGTTGGATTTATTCCCTGAACAAAGAGGAAGTTCTAATAATTAAACTCATAAATAAATGCCTTCCTATACTTGAGCGCACTTCTCAAGAAATTTACTAAATTAAACCAGTTTTCCCCATTCAATATCCTTATCAATCTGTCACCATCAATTACTTTACATTTAAAATATTTTTCTCGAATGCCACCTAAATATTAAACATTCTCCTATAAAATGTATCATGGTTTCCTCCTCCCGGGAACTGCATAAAGAGCACATCCTTTCAATTCCATTCCTGCCTGGTCTAGCGTTTAGAGGCAGCGTGGCAGTCCTTGCTCTGAATATTAAACTAATAAATTCTCGAGTGTATTTGTCATTAACATAAGCTGCCTCCCCAAGATTATATTCAAGTTTATTGTATACATCATACCCCTCACAATTTAAAATCCGCTCGGTCCATGAATTCATCGCTTCTTCTTCCAATTTTGCCAATAATTCATTCAATATTTTATTTCCCTGTCCATTTTTTTTTATTTAAAACAAATCTAAATCGTAGTGCATTTTATCCCCCATTTCCAACCAGAACCTAGCCCAAGAAATATTCCTTTTAATGACCTGCCTAACTAGTTGTTTTGGTAATCTATTGTCTGTCATGCTAAGGCACCTAATTATATATTTAAAATTTATTTTTAAAGTTTCTAAATTCAAAGATTTTGCCTTTGTCTCTAAATATAATACACTATTAGGGGTATTATTTGGTAGGCCAAACATTCTCTTTAAAAAAAAACGTTGAAAATTATCTATAATAGGATTTTGTCTATAACCCCAAACTTGTGACCCATATGTGACTATTGATTTACATGCTGCATCAAAAACCGCCTGTTTTGTTGAGATTGGAATACTATCTTTAACCATAAAATTCCTCCATGAAGAATTTAATGCATATTTCGCTACGGTAATTCTCTCTGTAAGATGTGAATTGAGTGATAATTGTGGTGTGAATGTAAGTCCAAGGTACTTGTACTGGTTTACTATCTATATAATTAATACGCTACATGAAACTTTGTCGGTTGAACTCCTCCGCCATTTCTTAACCGATTTTATCCATTGACGTCTCATTGGAAAGAGCGTGTCGCGTAGATTTTCAAACTGGCCTTACATTTTTGAATAAGTCCCTTGGGCTCTGCCCCAGTGGCTTTTAAAGTTCCCATGTTAATCTTATGGAAGGTCAATCTTAAGGAAGAAGAAGAAAGATTTCTTTTGATTTTATCAGGGGCACAAAAAACAGCTGTTCATATGAAAAGCTTAAAACAGCTGATTTTGATGAACAGCTGATTTTGATCAACAACTGATTTGGATCAAAAACTGAATATAATTTTAGGTTAGGTAAATCAAGCAATAGCGAAGCATTGCCGTGTCCACTAGTTTCTATTATTACATCACCAAATTTCCATTTTTCATTTGTGCTCAAACGACCACCCTGCCTAAATACCATTATCTTTGACTTTTGAGACAGTTAAAATGTTTACAAATAAGCCATTTCAATGTTTCCAAGCTGAAGAAGGAAATATTAAAATATTCGACGTCTAATCACTAACAACCTGTTAGCAAATGATATGTACATAATAAACAAAGCGAATGAGATCACATCTATAGTTACAAATTATATTTTTTATAAAACAGCTGACTCTGGTTGACACTTAACGGGTATTTTGTTGTTCAGGTTGGCAATCACTTTTGCCTTGTTCATGACACAATGGAAGTAAAACAGTTACACTCTTAGCACCGCTTGCATCACGGCAAAGTGATAATTATTTATCGTATTCTACGCATGACTTTAGCGCACGTTTTATTCACTTCGAACAAACAGTAGTTTAACCCGCAATAAACATTTATATAAGGTCGCCTCGACAGAATATTGCTTGTCCTTTACACTTTTACTGCATTGAACTGGGAAATACTTCTGAAATGAAGTAAATCCTGTGCGTAGAAAATGTTTGCTAAATGTCTAACTCTAAAACAATCCCCGTTCTTATTCGTGTCTTAAGATTAACATTTATGCAATTTTTTTTATTATTGAAGTTATACTTCTTTGCACCCGTTGTAATCGGGATGGTGCGTCACGCGTTAGGAGTAAAATCCGGAAAGTGCCTTTTTATACCTTTCTTCGTATATTCGTATACTTTCCTATACTTCAAAACGTCGAATTGATTTGAAACTTTGCACACTTATCAAGGACCGATGACAATGCAATATTAATTTTGTTGGATGTAGTAAGTGAGCACTGATCATGGTCCCCAGAACACGACGTGATTTTCACCCTCTTTAAAACGTCTGATTGATTTGAAACTTTGCACACTTATCAAGGACCAATGACAATGCGATATTAATTTTGTTGGGTATAGTAAGTGAGCACTGATCATTGTCCCCAGACTAACTGTGACCAACCAAACAGATGCAACGATAGTATTCATAAGCGTATGTAAAAAAGAAGGAAAAATGGGATATTAATTTTAAAATATGCCTTCAGTGTTGGTTAGTGTTTTTATAAAAGAATAGGCTATGATCTACAAAATAGTAGGGCTACTCTAAGTTACGGCTAGTTTTTCACAGGAAATGAGAAAAGTATTACAACTTTTGAAATGAGAAAAGTGGTTAAAATAATAACTTGCTGTGAGACATCTACTTCTGTAGACAATAACAACAATTTATAAATAATGTAAAACGAAACACATTAAATGCTATGGATTTTAAAATAAAAAACACTGTCAGCAATCATCGCCTGAAATCATTTTTTCCCATTACAGAACATCCACCTATTCATCCAGATTCCAGTCAGAGACCTTGAGGTTTACATTCCGGTATGCTAACCCTTCTGTTACAGGGCCGAAAAAATACTGTGAAATTCTACGTCGAACTATTATACAAATCGTGTACTTCCTTCATTGATTTAAAAAAACTGACT
The DNA here is from genome assembly GCA_018207615.1 of Philaenus spumarius. Taxonomy (NCBI): domain Eukaryota; kingdom Metazoa; phylum Arthropoda; class Insecta; order Hemiptera; family Aphrophoridae; genus Philaenus; species Philaenus spumarius. The sequence continues at coordinate 43,924 of JAGFPH010003347.1, read as the reverse complement.
AATTTTGTTGTGTAAAATAGATTTACAATAAAATTGTTCAATGTTTGTAGAAAGTAAACAATAATAAACGTGCACTTAATGGTAGTTAATTACATTTAGTAAGTGAGTTCCATACGCGTAAGTTTTTATAGTTTTTCCATAAAATTTTAAGATATTTTGAAAAATAACAGCCAACATAAATTTACGGAAAATGAAGAAACCAAAGCTATGATTACAAAAAATGTTCAGTTTCTACCGACCTCGTGAAACAAACGACCATTTTTATATCCGGTATAGTATTTTTGGTCTCTACAATGAATACACATTTAGTTCTGTTCTTATATTTTTTGGCCTAATTAAAATAAATTGTTAAAATATTACTGTTTGCTATATTTATTATTAAGAACAGTGTAGAATTTGAATGGATAAAATTAAAATGCACTTCAATGTGAAAAACTAAAATTTAAAAAAATGTTTGTCCCAGTCGTGAAATCCCAATTCTTAATGAATTGATCATAAAATATGTGATATTGAAAGGAATTTCTGCTTGAAGGAATATTAATCTGATAAACTGGGCTATGACGTCAACAAATATTTTTACTAAGTCTAAATTTACTTTGAAATCATTTGGAAATTTCTGCGCTTTTTCCTTAAACTAGAGGCCATATCCAAAGTCAGTAAGTGCACAGTTTTCAAGTAAATTTATTTAACACAGAGAATTATTATATATGTTTATTAGTTCATTTGTAAAAAATATATCTTACTAAAAAGATGTAAACAGTTTTACCTCTAAAGTTAGGATTCAAGGTTATGTAATAAGTGTTCAATTAGCAAGGGAAATAGGTTCATTTCAATTCGAATTTAGCATGGGATAATGAAAGTACCAAACAATTTTGGTTTGTTTATTTTTCGTTATTACATATATTTAAAAATGGCTTACGGAAACTATGCGTAGTTGGTTAGTTGGCAATGGACCACTCCAGTTTAAATGTGTATTACCAATTTCTTGTATTTACTTTTACATTTTTCTTATACTTGTGATCCTATCTTCCTTTTGTACCACTTGGCAATCGATCTTGCTATTTTACAGTCGTTTTAGATCTTACTGATTTTCTAGCAATTTTCTTTGGTCTTGTTTTCTTTCTGACGTGAATTTCCATTCGAGTCATAAGCCCCCATAAGATCTGTAGATCAAATTAAGATCTGAATAAGCGCATGCATCTATTAAGACTGCCATCCTTTGAACAGACACCTTCATCTTTAGCCTTTATGCATGTGTTTATAGGACCATATATATCATCACCATACATACATCCTGGAGTTTATACTGAATGTAATTACAATGAATCAGTACTTTCAGAATATAATTCACACCTAGAGAAAAAAATAATCATCTCGAAGCCAGACGGAAAGGTTTACCCAACCAACTGCGCATGAAAAATATATTTTTTAAATAGTTGGTTAAAAAATAATAATAAAGAAAAATAGCATAGGCTTAGTACAAATAGAAACATTTTATTTCTGGAAAATTATTTTTTTTAATACCATAGTAAGAAAAAATGATCCTTAAAGGAAGAATAAACACTACCTTAATACATTTGAGTAATAACTTTTAATCACATCAAACAAATACATTTTTTCTAAATAATCCATAAGGGTTATGTAATATTATTAACGAATGTTCATTCCCAGCAGAATTCCATCATCTGTGTCCTTAGTATAGAGTAAAGTAGAGACTTCGAGGATGAAAGCTCTTTGGTTAGCTAGAAAAAATTGCAAAAACAATTTTTGCAGTTGCATGACCTAACCTCTACTTTAAATCTAAAGTCAGATGTGCCTTATAGATAATGATTTACCCGTTACTGCCGCGTTTTAATTAACCTACACCCACGTTTGTCCCGTATGTTTCACTTTCATCAACAATATTGCTATCGGTCTAAACAAATTAATTAAGCTAACCAAGAGAAAGGCGACGTTTCCTGGATTTATTGAAATATGCTTACCTTTGGAGTGTGTTAAATAAAGCGTGACTCGATTTATTGGCTCCGATACTTCGATGGATCGAAGCGATCCAGTTACGTGACGGTCGGGAGCATGCGCGTAGAGTCGTGGTCAACCCACTGTAGTTCTCAACGGACCGAAGACAATATACGATGGTCAACAGCCGACGTTCACTTTTAGAACATGTTTATTAATAAATATGAAACGTCCACAATGTAGAACGTTATATTGGTGGAAACGTATCCTAGAGGTTCTGTTGCACCTCCCCAACAAAGTGTTAAACTTAAGGTATGCAATGCCAGGACGAAACAGTGTCATACACTCCTCTTCGATATAACTTATCATTCAACGAATTTTGAAAATAATCTTTTATAATTTGCAGGAAATCGTTCATAAACATCTAAACTATGATTCGTACATGACAAAACGATAAATGATCACGAAAAAACCTGCCATTACGATTACCAGTTATAGGGTTAAAAAGACATTGTAACAATGTATATCATAACTTAAATGTATACAAAAATTTCATCAGCCCAGTGTATTCCTATTTAAGACGATTTTAAATTAATAACCATCATGCAAGTTGTACTGGAGGCCGCGAACTGATAAGTGCCCATGGGCCGCTGAGCTCGTAATCCGCCACTGCTTCTAATGATTCGAATGTAGTTTAAACATAACAATATTTCAACAACAACAAAAAGTTATACCAAAAACAACAAAATACTATATATGATACTAATATAACAATATACATTGCCTACAAAATACTATAGGCTACCGATGTCAACATATAAAATTAACAAGGACTAAATGTTTAAGCATAACGATCCAATAATAGGTTATGTTCTAATAATAACTTTTGCGCATAGCATGGGATACATTTTCGAATTGAGATATCAAGACAAGCCACGAAGACCAATAAGACTTCATGGAACAATTCCCAGTAAAAATGTAGATGCGCAAGAAAGAAATTACTTCTGCGCATCGTCACAACACTACTTCGCTCTACTGGAAACACGGCGAACTTCTTGTACACCGCTATAGCGATTAATAATGTAAGGTTCTGAAAAATCCGATTTAAAAAATATATTTTGGATGAAAACTACTTTTTTATCTCTACAGAAACATTATTAAAGAAACCTACTTTAAAACTATATAATTTTCGACAACATCGATAGTCACAGTGAATTTTTATTTCTCATCAAAAGTCGGTAAAATTATACCTTTCTCTTATGGAAAACTTACTTCTTTCTTTTAATAATAAAAATTCATTTATACAAATGATAATTTTTTAAGAGGTTTATGAACAATGAGGTGTGTAATTCTATGATTTTATAGTCCAGTTTTACTTTATTTAAGGTGTTATTCATCATACAACGCCGATTTAAACTTTGTTCCTATGTTAAAAGTCAACCCCAAGTGACTGGCTGGCTGAGTGCACTGCCTTCTTAATGAGGTTTGCTTATTACCAAGGACGAAAAACATGATTTTCAGTCGATTTACTTGCAAACAGTAAAACATCAGGGTGAATTTTGTTACCTACTAATTATACATTTGAGCTTTCTGCAAATTTCAATATCGTGTGCTCATGGAGGAAATCAATAATAATAGCGGCAATGTATGCATTGGCCAACTTTCTCAAGGCTCACTCCGCTCACTGAATTCGATGCATTTACTCGAGTGGTAAATCATACCCTTAATTCATTTACTATTGTTTAGTTATGTATCAGTAGTCCAGACGAAGCTTCAGTCGTAACATGGGCCCTTATGGGACTACATCTTTAGCACCGAGTTGAGACAGACGACGACGCCATACTGTTTATCATGACAACGTCATATGGACTTACTTCTGACTGGCACTGAGTTGCAACATTTTGATGACGTAATGTACCTAGAAAATGTCACACATTGAGGTCTAATTTGGGTGTTAAACTAAAGTATGAGGTAAAATTGTATACATCGACTTGATTACTAGACTAATTAATCTCCCGAAAGGTACATTCTTGGCTCACCAAAATTAGTCAGGGGTAGGTGAGTCGATTGTTGGGCGGATTGCATAACCGAAATTTTGAAGGAGCAACATTTAAACAAATTCTATATCTCCCGCAACTGAATCCCGATTTCGGGGTCGATGGGCAAATTGTTGTGCGGGTTGGATGGATAAAATTTTGAAGCGCCAATAATGTTCAAAACCTCGGTTATGCAATCCGCCTAACAGATCGAGGTGATAGAAGATAGAAGGACAATACTTGGTGACATATTTCTAAAGAATACCATTGCTGGGTCAACAACATAGGTTGTCCCGACCCCCATGTCCAGGTCATTAACAAAAAAGTCAAGTTTTGAATTCATAGTTGCTATAGTGCGAAAAAGATGCGATTAGTACATACAAGAAAAACAATTTTTTTTAAATCGGACTTTATCTTAAGATTGCGCAATCGGCCGAAAGTTTCATAAAATTAGTAAAAATAATAATTTTTCAAAAAGTTATTTTAATTTTTTTTACATATATTTTTAGTTCCTATAGTAACATTTTTTTACATCAGGCATTGCAAAACAGTAAAAAAATGACGTCTCTAGGAGTATGCCAATGATTACATAGTATAAAACTTATATAGGCCATGGGCACTAACAAGCAATACAGCAGCTGAAGCCAACTCCGCCATCTTGGTGGGGTAAAGAAGCGTCAACTGTACCATTTACACGAAGATTTAATGCGCGCTTTTCAAATACACTGTCGTTTGACCGACTTACGATGAAGTTAAAATTTCGAAATTTCGCATGCAGACAAAACATTAGTGCTGGAGAGTAATGGTTATAAAATAAATGTATTACTAATTTACCATACAAGTTAAAGTTAAAACTTGTATGTGGTTTTTAAATTGTGACATGAAAAAGTTGGTCTGTGAGATTTTTTTTTTTAATTTTTCGGGTAGAGAAGTTTTGCAAGCGACAAAGTTTTAAATAAGGACTTGAATTTAGCTAATTTTGTCATAAAATTTTTTTACGAAGTGTACTCTGGTCAGAAAGGCAGGTTGACGACAAGAGTAAATTCAGCACGCCCGCGCCACTCGTTGCGTCAGACGGCACTACATTTATCTGAGCGGTGCTCACTGCTCCTCAGGCCGCTTCCTATCATTGTAACTACTATTACTGACTATTACTTAATTATTAAATACTTAATTACTACACTACTTTTCCTCAGAGTGGGCTACCTATTAACTGTTCATAATTAATTTGAATACTTTCAAAACATATAAGACGTAATTTTCATTCTGTATGCTACTTCTTCATTTTGTACAGTGCTTTTTATATTTGACAAATTGACAACAGTTATTAGATAGTCTAAAACCTTAATAAGCCTCCGAAAACTTGGGTTGACTACGAACAATAAAAAAAGACTCAAATTCAAATATATTTAATGGTAAAAATAAGAATGTTAAAAAAATGACAAAACTGTAAAAAAAAAAACAGCAACTTACGTTTAAAATTTACTGTCCTAAAAATGTTATAACTTTAGCTAAATTTTCGGAAACCTGAAAATGAAGGAATATTTTATTGATCCTTATATTATGTAAAATCCACAGTATTTAATGTGTTTACTGAAAATTTACTGTAACAGACGACATACAAATTAGTGTTCCTGCGAGTGTTCCATTTTTCATTTTAAAGTACGTAAAAACAAATTTGGGTCTGCGTCGGACCAGACGGTGGAAGTTATATTTCTTTCCAATGGTATAGACAGGTAGACCTACTATTGATTTAATATATTATTTTGGGAAAAACTAGTCGTAACTTAGAGTAGCCCTACTATTTTGTAGATGACAGCCTATTCTTTTATAAAAACACTAACCAACACTGAAGGCATATTTTACAGTTAATATCCCTTTTTCCTTCTTTGTTACATACTCATATGAATACTATCGTTGCATCTGTTTGGTTGGTCACAGTTAGTCTGGGGACCATGAGCAGTGCTCACTTACTACACCCAACAGAATGAATGAGCTCCCGAAGTTTGTGCATATCGTCGTGAATCACCCTGCATATAACATTTTTAATGACTGCCGAAAACATGTTCAGGGAACCATGATCAGTGATCACTTACTACACCCAACAAATTTAATATTGCATTGCCATCGGTTCTTGATAATAGTGTGCAAAGTTTAAAATCAATCTGACGTTTTGAAGGGGGTGAAAATCAGGTCGTGTTCAGAGGGCCATGATCAGTTCTCAATTACTACACCCAAAAAATTAATATTGCATTGTCATCGGTCCTTGTTCTTCAAATATACTATACACAAATATATATGAGTATTATAGGGTATACGTAATCAACACACCGGTCTAAGCGAAAATGTTGCGTTACGTGACGTGACGCGAAACGGCGATTTACCTCCCTA
>JAGFPH010003347.1:20049-34867 GCA_018207615.1 Philaenus spumarius | reverse complement strand
AAATACCATAGAAGTACCCGGTTCAAAGAAAATGTGGTGGATTCTACCGTGGGGCTGGCGTGCGAAGCACGCAATGCTTTGTGTGTTGAAAATACCCCTAATACGAGGTTTGGCGTGCGAAGCACGCAATGCATTGTGTATTGAAGACAATCCCTATATGTGGAATGGCGTGCGAAGCACGCAATGCTTTGTGTATTGAAGACAATCCCAATATGTGGAATGGCGTGCGAAGCACGCAATGCATTGTGTATTGAAGACAATCCTAATATGTGGAATGGCGTGCGAAGCACGCAATGCTTTGTGTGTTGAAGACAATCCTAATATGTGGAATGGCGTGCGAAGCACGCAATGCTTTGTGTATTGAAGACAATCCCAATATGTGGAATGGCGTGCGAAGCACGCAATGCATTGTGTATTGAAGACAATCCCAATATGTGGAATGGCGTGCGAAGCACGCAATGCTTTGTGTATTGAAGACAATCCCAATATGTGGAATGGCGTGCGAAGCACGCAATGCTTTGTGTTATTGAAGATACTCCCAATATGCGGAATGGCGTGCGAACCATTTTGCAGCTATTCAGCAGCGTTGTGAATAGACCTATTTCCCAAATTGTTGGTCGAAACCCTAAAATATCGGTCTATAAACTTAATTTTGGAAATTCGCTCAACTCACGTCAGCGGTCCAGCTGCGTGGTCGAATTATTTTATATTGATAACTATCAAATTGTAATTATTATTTAATTTTATGGGTATTTATCTCATTTCATTACCTTGACTTAAGTAATCGAATTGAAAATGTTTTTTATATCACTTAAGAATAATATTACACAAATTAAGATTTGGAAGTTAGTGCAATTTATGGTTACTCTATTATAGTGACTCTATTTTTAATCTCTTTGATTATACTGACCATATTCTCTAAACAATCCTACTACTATATGTAAATTGTAAATTTTTTGGTAAAATTTGTTGATTGTTTTTGAGCATATAGAAAAATTAAGTGTATAAATGATTATTACATTTTTAGTTGTCCCATTTCATCCCTTTGACTTAATTAATCGAAAAGTCATTTTGTTGAAGTGATAACTTTTATTGACCCGTTGGACACTTTCGCTTGACTATGTCTCTGAAATCTCGCGTCACGAACTTGTTGTGTAGACACAAGTCAGAGGTGGAGAAGGAATAGGCGATACATAGTGTATATTTTTATACAAGTAAGCATTGGTTACTCAAAGTGCCTTGTAATAGTATCGCTTCTCGGCCTCTTGGCTAAGATCAAAGTGTAGTATCTGTTCTTATCAGCTTAATATGTGAGTATAGTGTGAATCGTCGAGTGTTCTAACGGTCTTCTGCTTTAAATATTTGATATTGTGTTGATGCGGTCAACGGGGAACGTTGTTGCGTGCTGCCACCTGCGATTACTCAGAACTACTAGCCCCGTAGGCTGTTTACTCATCGTAACTTCGAGTATATTGTAGATCGGTGAGGGTTTTAACGGTTTTTACTTGGCCGTTTGAATACTTTTAGTATTATTTGAATAAATTAACAGTTAATTTGAATAAGTCCAAAATATAACTTAAAATCATTGACTTATTTTTTAATAGTACTAAAATGTCTGTTATAAATATTTCGTCACCTCTTTTCACGTGATTTACTATATACATAGAAAATTACTCTTGCTAAAGATAAGAGTGTGGAGTTTCTTTGTTGGACTCGTTAATACAGAAAGTCGGTAAGTACAGTGACAGTTATTATATTTATTATTATTTGAGGATTTTTCCATAACTTTTTTAAATGGAAAATTTATTAACTTTTATTACACTTTTTTAAATCTGATAGACAAAAGGAAATCATATTATTTTTTTAAAAATTAACACTTTTTAAGATAATTAACAATTTTAAATAATTAACCATTTTAAAAATTTTGAAAGTTTCTACAATTTCTTATAAACTTTAGGAAATTTAAAACCATATCACATTTTTTTAGTCAAAGATAAAGTCTTTACTTTATTTTGAATTAAAGAAATTGAAGAAATGGAATATCGTCAATTTTCATATTGATTGTTTATAATTAGATTATATACACTCTTCAAATGGAATAAAAATGTGTAATGTATAATTTGAGAGAATATGTTAAATATAACGGTCTACCGATTTAATGATAACTGAAAATATACTTAAATTACTTGCTTACATTTTTTAGGAGTTAAGAGTAATTATTTTTTATTCAAAAAATTTACTATGCAATTTCAAAATACGATATAATATTTTTTTAAACATATTGACTTGTGTAATTTTTTTAGCCTTATTCTCCTCTAATACTGATAAAAATATAAATCGGTCATGTAAGCTATCACTTCCAATGTGTGGTCTTAAGCTCAACCAATTTTTTTTGTTATTGCTTAAGAATAATACTAAGCAATTTTAGCTTTATAGCTTGTAGGAAGTAGTTCAACTTATATTTACTGTGTAAGTGTAGCAACCCCATTTCAAATTTCAACCCTTTAGACTGTAATACTTATGTCTAAACTCTCCTGGTATTATTATGGGTATAATTTGAAATTTTTAGTGAAATCGATCAAATAGTTTTTGAGTACATGGAGGACAAAGAAACATTCATTTTTTAAACATAACCTTAAAGATAATCTGAACTAGGTTTCGTGTCAAATTGTTGATGTTAATCAGATGTATAAAATGTGCATTTTTATTCCTACTTCGTCCGAACTCATTATAACAACGACACAAAATTTAACTTAGAAGTTGTAAAGATAACATGAAGTGGTTTTACTGTTGACGGATGTTTCTTTATGTACTTAATAAAGTTTCGTTATTCAAAATGTTATTCTTTATTATGTTATTCAAAAGGAGTAGTAAAGATAATATTATAGAGTAATCTACATATATATATATATATATATATATATATATATATATATATACATATATATATAATCCAAATACCACTCACTGACTCATCACGAAATCTCAAAAACCACCGAACGAATTGGAATTAAATTTGGTAAGTAGCTTCCTCTAGAACCGTAGGTGCTCGCTAAGAATGGTTTTCAAAAAATTCGAAATTTTAGGGGTGTTTGGGGGGGGGTCAAAGTTACTAAAAAAAACCACCGAACGGATTGGAATGAAATTTGGTAGGTAGCTTAGGGCCCTAGGTGCTCGCTAAGAAAGGTTTTCAAAAAATTCGAAATTTTAGGGGAGGTTCGGGGGGGGGGGGGCAAAAGGATTAAAAAACCCCCTAAGAAATACATAGTGTAATTTATTGATATATATTTTTTGTTAATATACATTTAACTTTTATTTGTCTATCCGTGCAAAGCCGGAACGGGCAGCTAATAATATTATAAAGATTTAAAATTTGTTTGTTTGTTTGTATGTAGGGTTTAATCTCTGCAACTACTGAACCGATTGAAAATATAGTTTTACTGATAAAAATCTATACTATTATTGAGTAACATAGGCTAGAATTAATTTTGATTTTGAATTAACCTCCAAACAATAAATATTAATTAATTATTATACTTTCCTTAAAGCTAGAGAGCTGAAATTTTGTGCATTTATTTCTTACAAGATACATACAAAGAGTGAACTAGATTTGCATTTTGTAGCGTGCTGCAAAGGGGTGAAAATGTAGTAACAATCCCTAAAACAATAAAAATGTATTGTTATATTTTGCTAAAAGTTAGTGAGCTGAAAGTTTGTACATTTATTTCTTACGAGATACTTAGAAATATTTCATAGATTTACATTTTTTCGCGTGCTGCTAAGGGGTGAAAATTTAGTATAACAACATCTATAAAAAATGTTGATTGTTATACTTTCCAAAGCTAGAGAAATGAAAATTTGGCACTTAGTAATTTTAAGTGATTTTGGAAATAACGTAAATAATAACACACGCAATTTAAATAGTTACGTCTAGTGGGTGGATTGAGAAGTAACAGCCCCTTTAGGTCTACAATAAAAATAAATTGTTATACTTCCCATGATTGACAACTTCGTTTCATAACTGGTAACAATGAATACATTGTATTCTGCGTTTGCTTCACCGCAAGGTTGGTGAGCGAAGCGAGCAAAAGGCGTATCCTTCTAGTATGCTTAATAAAGTTTCATGTAAGTCCAATGCTATTCAAATAGAGCAGTAACGATTTAATAATTAGCCTATTGATTTTGAATAAACTAATGATTGAATCGAAACAAAAACATATCCATTCGCTCTGACAGATTACCTTACTGACAAATTTCATATTTATAGTTTTTATAGTTTTCAAAACCTATAGAAATTTAGAAACTCTAGAAAACAAAGGGGATAAGTACTAGAGCAAAACGTTGTAGTTTTAAGTTATAACATACAGTTCTGCTAATAAAGCTATAAATACATGGTAGCGTGTTTTAGTACATGTAACTGCCTACAGGTGTCGCAGAACAGATTACTTACCGTAGAGCTTTATTTGCATGTACTGTTACTGTATCAAGTAAAGACCCATTCTAGTGATATTTATTTACTTTTTGTGCTAACGCCTACTCCCGATTAAACATAATAATTCAATACCCAGTCAGGGACAAGGGTTTGGAAAAGGGTTTTATAAAAAAACTGGAGAAACTTTTACATAATTTACGAGATTACTGTCAATTGAGTTATTTAAAGTTTTATTGTGATGGAGTTTTGATCGTAACTCGAATTGTACAAGATACAAAGACTCCGCAAGTTTACTTTGTTACGTGCAAAAAGTAATTTAGAATATGTTACAAAATCGTATTGGTTACTTAAAATATAATGTACCAGGGGCCAGCCCCTGCTAGCTTGGCTCGCCAACTCTCGCGGTGACTCAAGCAAATGTAAAAAGATGATTGTATACTCTGATTGATTAGGACAGAAGTACTTTACATAATGTAAGACAGAGATAATAAACGGTATCAGTTAACTGACACAAACTTTCTCCCAACTTACTGTAGTCAAAATAATATTGTTTTTAATAATTTAGTTTTTTATTACTTTTTAGAACAAAACAAAATATAATATTCTACCTACGTCAATCGTATAAAAAATTTATTGTCCCTGGCGGGATTCGATCGCGCGACCTTTGAATTACTGGCCGTGCTCGCTACCGTGGTGCTACCCCGTGCGGCCGCTGCCGCGATGCTAGATTGACAACACAAACTTGTTTATTTTTAAACATTTCCCCATAATTATAAAACGCCGAAGTTTTGATAAAAGCGGGTGGTGTCATTTTGTTTGGCATCTTAAGCACTATAAATACTGAAAATTTGATCAAAATCGTTAGAGCCGTTTTTGAGAAATTTGCATTTTTGTCGTTTTTATGGGTTTTTAGGGGTAAATTACCCTTAAAAATAAAAAATTCCAAAAAATGAAAAAAACGCCTGGAGATATTCGGGTTTAGTACCTACATACCAAATTGCATGAAAATCGGTCCAATAGTGTCCTCTCTGGTCGTGTATACATACAGACAGACTGACAGACAGACACCACTCTAAAAACACTTTTTTGGGTTCAGGGAGCACCAAAACAAAAAATTCCACTAAAAATATTTTTGGGTTCAGGGAGCACCAACACAGATAATTGCACTAAACAAATTTTTGGGGTTCTGGGAGCACCAAAACAGATAATTCAACTGAAAATTCAAATTCGAACATTTTTACGAAAACAATACTTTCTCCATATACTACGTATAGGGTGGAGAAAGTAAAAATAGTTACGCACCAACCCCAATAATTCGAATTACGGCAAGCGATCAAATTTCACCATTAAAATTAAAATAATAAATTTTCAACATTTAAAACAAATTTTGTCATTTTAAATAAACAATATAATGTGTAAGTCTAGATGTTTAACTTTTAATACAGTAAGACTTTTTCCTGGCTAACATAAAAAAACTGTTAGCTAAGTTGGTAGCTATGTTAATAAATATATAAATGCTTTCCATAAACGTCGATTGATCATTTTAATAGGTCTAAATTAAAATTATGTTTTTTATCCAAATCATCTGTTTTATTAATAACTAGTAAATCCCCGTGAAAAACCAAAGGCGGGTTAATTAGATACACATCAGAAATACATCATTTATACAAAAGACAACTCACTTTATCTAGGCATACATAACTCTATGCAGACGGGGATTTTTACCTCGGTAAATGTGTACAATAATTAATTATAAGGATTACTAGCTGACCCGTACGGCGTTGCCCGTGGTGGTTGGTATTTTCAGTATTTTTAACGTAATTGTATTCTTTTTGAGTGTTCAGTCAGTGAGTGGTATTTGGCTTTTATATATATAGATCTTAAATAATAAAAGCACTATTGTCATAATAATAAAAGATCTGAAATTATGATTTTAGTAACTTTGATCCCCCCAAACCCCTCCTAAAATTTCGAAATTTTTCATACCCTTTCTTAGTGAGCACCTATGGCCCTAGAGGAAGCTACATACCAAAGTTCATTCCAATCCATTCGGTAGTTTTGAAGAAATCCTGATTTAATAACTTTGATCCCCAAACCCCCTAAAATTTCGAATTTTTTCAAACCCTTTCTTAGTAAGCACCTATGGCCCTAGAGGAAGCTACATACTAAATTTGATTCCAATCCATTCGGTAGTTTTGAAGAAGTCATTTTTAATAACTTTGATCACCCCAAACCCCCCCTAGAATTTCGAATTTTTTCAAACCCTTTCTTAGTGAGCACCTATGGCCCTAGAGGAAGCTACATACCAAATTTCATTCCAATCCGTTCGGTAGTTTTTGAGAAATCGTGATGAGTGAGTCAGTGGGTTTTGGCTTTTCCCATAGATAAAACTGTAGGAATATTTGTTAAGATTTAGTGTTTATGTAACTTAAATTATTATATATATTTAAAGAAAGATAAAAATATCATCTTTTAATTGCCTTTCATTTCATATTGATAGATCAAATGATTTAGAAGTTATTAATATTATAGGCTATATATATTGATTGAAGTTGTAAACATAACCTCAAAATATAATCTACGCTAGGTTTTGTTTGCGTATTACAGTTGATCGGTGAAATCAGCTGTTATATTATTAAGTTATATGATTTCTTCTTGAATGTTACTCCACGTACGTTCGTACGTACACTCGCTTTCATAGGAGTTGATATGTAACTAGAGATGTATGAATTGAATTATAATACAGTAAAAATTTTTCGTTGATTTTTGTTTTTGTTTGTTTTTATTTCCTTAACCTACAAAATCTATTGCAAGTGAAGAATAATAACTTAATTAAGTGATTATAAATTTGCGTTGGTTGATCCTGATAATGAACGTAATAATGAATTCGAGAAACGTGTGTTGGTCCAGTAGAGGCACAACCTAAAATGATTTTGTCAAGCTTGTAATACGAATCAGCTGTTTTATGTGTTATAGGCCTGGGAGTGAGCCACAGAATATTCACTACTTTAAGCTTTAAAGTCAAAATTTTGCAAAATTCTTTGTTAGTGTATGGTCCCTTAAGAATTAACTTTAAACTTTGTTATTTTTATCATAAGAAGTTTGTTTTATGTTATATCTATGCCAGTCAGTACAAAGCCACTTATATCCAATTATTTAAAAAAATAATTGGCAAAAATTTTGTAACAACTCAATTGAATACGTGCTTCTTTTTTTTCTCATACTTACTTTGTTCATTTCTTATTTTCCATCTCATGAACTCAGCAAAGTGCTAAGTGTAAAACAATAACTATGTCAAAACATTAATTGAAATTCTGGCAAATCTATACTAATATTATAAAGAGGTAATAGTAGTTTACGCAACGATTGTATTATGAAGGCCTTTAAGCCACGAGTGAGATGTAAGTTGGAACACGAGCGAAGCGAGTGTTCTAAATATCTCACGACTGGCTTAAAGGCTGAATACAATCGTTGCGTACACTACTTTATCTACGACCAAAAATATACAGGGTGTAAAAAAATAAGAAGTGTGTAATAATTCTTCAATTTGATACCCTTTTAACAGGAGTGAAATTAACATTCCTTTTACTCATAACCATACTAAAAAATTCATCACTATCACTCATGTTTGCGGAATGCGTCAACTCACGTTTGAGGTTAGTTACAATAACACACTAACATCCGGAACGTATGGGTACAATCAGCTGATGTACGAATAGCGTTATTTTTATTACAACTCTACTTCCGTCAAATGACGAGCTCTCATTGGTCTAGAGCCTATTATGTAAAGTGACTCCTGTTAGGTAAAGATATCATTACCTAATCGGGTTGGCTTTTGGTTTGTAATATACCTCTTTCTGATGTTACTTGTAATAGCGTTATTGGTGTTTATTGCAATGGTCGTAGATAAAATAAATTAAGAAAGTAAATTACCTCATGTACCTAATAAGAGTAAAGAAATATAAAGTTAAATTGACTACTACTGCGGTATCTCAAATACAATCAGAACATTCGTATCTCAATGCCGCTCTATTAATGTTCCCATGATAAGATTAAAACTGTTATTGTGATATACCTTTTTTATCACCAACATTTCTTCCGTATACTGTTTTAATTAATCGTTTAGTCAACACAATACAAAATAAACGGTACCAGGAACTGGCACATACTTCTTCACAAACATATTTGAATTATTAAACAGACTCACTGTGACTTCATAATTGTAGGTGGGGGGTAGGAGATGTGATTTATTAAATTAGGAGATTAACTAATAAATATTATTATTATTATCTAGAGAGAAAACTATTCGATCGATTTCGAACAAATTTGCACCAAACACGTCAATTAGGCCTGTATAGATGCACGAAAAAATTTTTCGATCATTTTTGAAAAACAACCCCCTTTACGGTCAAAAAAACCCCAAAAATCAGTTATTATTATTATTGTTAGCTAAACGAGAATTTTAAGAAAGTTGCGGTATTATGCATATGGTAGGGTACATTAAGGGCTACAAATAAGCCAAATTTTATCAAAATCGTTAGGGCCGTTTTTTTTATAAAAAAATCATAACTGGTTTTTTGGAGGTTTTATTGCCAAAAAGGGGGTTGTTTTTAAAAACCGTTTTTCATGCATCAATACAGGCCTACTTGACATGTCTGGTGTAAATTTGTTCGATATCGATTTTTGCCATTTTTGGGGGTTAAAACCCCTTAAAAATCAAAAATTTAATTAAATTAAAAAAGCACCTGGAGATATTCCATAACTACAACTACAAACCAAATTTCATCAAAATCAGACAGTTGGCATGGTCTCCAGCTCTGTACACATCATAACAGACACACGGACACACGGACAGACATCAGCAAAAAAACACTTTTTAGGTTCAGAGAGCACCAAAACAAATAATTCCACTAAAAATATTTTTGAGTTCAGGGAGCACCAACACAGATAATTCCACTAAAATTGTTTTGGGGTTCAGGAAGCACCAAAACAGATAATTCCACTAAAAATTCAAAATCGAAAATTTGGACGAAAACCATACTTTCTCCATATACTACGTATAGAGGGGAGAAAGTAAAAAGCTAAAAATTATACTTCTTTTTCGATAAAAACTCTCATTTTAAGAAAACCACAACATATAGACATTTACTTTTTTGCAAATAATTTCGCTCCCAACTTTTTTTTTATCTTTAACTCTTTGACAGTAAAAGTCACTCAAACTGTGGTTTCTAAGAACACTTTTCACTTTTTCAATATTCATTTTTAATAGCATGGGAAATCGTGTTACCCAAGCGACGATGCTTAACATATCAGAAAAATGTCATCAACATCGGTTAAGTATTTCTTGCGTTAAATACTTTTCCTGTGTATAATATAGGTTTAGTATGGGTGTAATCTTTATTTTATCTAATATTATCAGCACCCACGTCTAGTATTTATCTTAAACAATCGCAAGGAACGCATCTCTTCTACAAAGAGCTCAGTAGATGTACTTGCAATCAATGCAGTCACTCCAAATATAGAAACAATAACATGCAACATAGATCCATGACGTCAGGTGGGATCGAGATCAGCCAAACCACGACTTGTGAGTTCACGAGTGCGCCGAGTTCATTGTGCAACGCCGACACAGAATAACGTAAGGATATTTGCATAATCCTTTGAAAGGGGAACTATCAATTTAAACATTCGCAGTCTTAATTACTGTATATTATTTTTCCTTTACTAATCCTATTAACGAAATGTAATGTTGGTAATTACAAATCATTCGAAGGGAAATATACATATATATATTTTTTTTTTTATTCTGACATTTCGTATTATTTATGTACCTAGGCCTATTCAAAATATTATAATAACCAACTTGATGAAGTACTAAAATATATAAAATGATAACTTGGTGACTGATAATGATGACTTGGTCATCGAAAAGCGTTTGAATTATTAAACGTTTTTTATGAGAAACTGTGTTCTGTTTTTATTTATATAGTACTAAAATATATGTGTTTAAGTGAAAACCCTTAAGTTAAAACTCAATAAACGGTACCCGATAACTGCCACATACTTTCTCCCAATTGAAACTTTATACCTTCCCAAGAGTAACATAGGAGGTGGTTATTTAGAATTGCAAAAGTAGGAAAATGTTACCATTGAAAATATTAGATGCATGTAACACACATCCATATTATATTATTAAATTATGTTATTATTATTATTTAAACTATTCGATCGATTTCGAACAAATTTGCACCAAACATGTCAATTAGACCTGTATGGATGCACGAAAAAAGGTTTTGAACAATTTTGAAAATCAACAACTTTTGGCCAAAAACCCCCAAAAATAAGTTATTATTATTATTACCTAAACGAGAATTTTTAGAAAGATGCTATTTTTTGCATATGGTAGGATACATTAAGGGCTACAAATAAGCCACATTCTATCAAAATAGGTAGAGCCGTTTTTGAGAAATAATGATTTTTCTCGTTTTTTACCATTTGGGGGGGGGGGGGAAAACCCCTTAAAAATGAAAAATTTAAATAAATGAAAAAAACGCCTGGAGATATTCCAGAACTACACCTACATACCAAATTTCATCAAAATCGGACCGTCGATATGGTCTCCAGCTCTGTACGCATCCTAACAGACACAAGGACGGACATCACCAAAAACCCACTTTTTTGGGTTCATGGAGAGCACCAAAACAGATATTATTATTATTTTAATTAGCAAACATGAAAAACTTAGTTTACCTAGCCATTACTATCAAACTTCTATTTTTAAAACAGTAAATTTTCATAGTCGTAAAGTTTCTCCAAATCATCGACAACATTTGGAACGTTTTAAAAACTTACCAATAATACTTACCAGCTTGCTCAGCTTGATTACTGGTATCAGTAGATTAACCTTAGATGGTCCAATGGAGTTTCGTAATTAATATGTTATCATTATAAAACTTACCTTAAATTCTAATCATTAATATTGGAAAAGAAATGCCTAACCCAAAACTGTGTTGAACTGATGGCGAACGTGACCTTAATCGAATGTTTGACCTGTTATTGGGGAAGCAGGGCGGCCAAAAGACTAAAGCGAATAGTCCAGTCTGATACAAAGTAAGTTCCGTAGATTCGAACCAGTTACTTTACGAAATTTAAATGCAATGCAAAACGCATACAAGTATTTCCAACTTGAAACGAAATTAGCAACAAACTTGTTATTGCAGCTATTAGTAACCAGTCAAGACTACGTAATAATGGAATCGTGAAGTCAATTAATATAACAATTCTATATGAACTGAACTATTACTGAAACGACAACTTTCATAGAATACTAGCACATGAACAAAAGCCGTACCTTAAATGGCGTGTTCAATAAATATTTGGATTTCCTTTTCGTTGTTTCGTTTGGTGAAATATCTACTGGGAAGTTACGAATGCGTGTACATCGCATCCATGCTTTGAGAGGTTAAGTTAGGTTAGCTTGGAATAATTATTGGAATGTTTGTGTTGCTTATTTCCTTAAATAGTTTTAATAAAATATAGGTTAAATTATAAATCTATCTAGTTCCATGCTAAACAGATCGGAGATTGCTCATTTAATTAGCAGAAGCTCAAGGGAATGTTTAATTGCATTAGAGAACTCTGTCCAGGGCCGGCCCTGTGCGAGCCGTGGTCCCAAGACCGCCCAAATTTCCCGATAAATGTTTCCATTTTCGTAAAACTGTTAGTAGTAAAGTTGGTTTTGTAATTTAAAAGGGAAAATATCAACAATAGCAGAGCCAATAACCTTTCAAAACAAACTTTCTACCAAATGGAACATAGAACATGAGATCCACTGATTGCTATTACATTACCAATAGACCTCTTACGATAGGGGTGCCAGCGCCCTTAATTAAGGGTTTGCTCCAGTAAACGAGAAAGCAGCCGGTGAGGCGAGCGCTTCACTCTATAGCCGTATTTCTTGCAGCTGAGCGTTGGATCCTTCGAACAATGAAATCATTTATTGTTATTCTTAAAAATTTTAATTACTCAATACACAGTTCAATTTTTACCTTTTATTCTATGTACTAATTAAAAGAATCTTATTTTGAATATTTATTTCATATGAAATGAAAGGGGTTCTTAAATGATATTACACTAAATACTTTAGTTCTTTGTCTTTCTTAGTTTATTTTGTGTTAAATAAAGTGTGTCTTTTCATTTTGTCTTTGTTTACATTGATTTTACTTTTACTTTCTCCCCCTATACCATAGTATATGGAGAAAGTATTGTATTCGTCAAAATTTTCGAGTTTGAGTTTTTGGTGGAAATATCCTTTTTGGGCCCCCTGAACCTAAAAAAGTGGTTTTCGGAGTTATGTCTGTGTGTGTGTCTGTATGTGTGTCTGTGTGTCTGTGTGGATGTTATCAAACCTAGAGCCTAAACCAGTCGTCTGATTTTGAAGAAATTTGGTATGGAGGTACTAATCCACGGTATCTCCAGGCGTTTTTTTCATTTTTGTGAATTTTTTATTTTTAAGTGTAATTTTCCCATAAAAACCGTTAAAATAACGGAAAAATCTACTTTCTCAAAAACTGCTCTAACGATTTTGATTAAAATTTTATAGTTTATTAGGGACCTAAAGTACTATAAACTGTAAAATTTTAATCAAAATCGTTTGAGCCGTTTTTGAGAAAAGTTGGGTTTTCCGTTATTTTATGGATTTTTATGGGAAAACAACTTTAATACAAAATCACCTCTCCTACCCCACCATACAAGTCACCGTGAATCTGTTTAATAATTTAAATATGTTTGTGAGAAAGTATGTGCCAGTTCCTGGTACCGTTTATTTTGAAAATCCCTTTCATAGTCTTATTCAAAAATCAAATTTTTTGTTACTCAATGCAATAAAAATTAGAAGAATAAATCAAATAAATAAAAAGTATCATATATAAAAAGTATTTTAATGTCAAGAATTTTTTTAAATAAAATAACTAAAAAGCGTGATTTTTTGCTTTTACCGTAAGAAATTAGCTTAAAAACTCGTTTTAGGCAGACTATTTTACGGGGGAGGACCCTCAGACCACCCGGGGCGCCGCACGGGCACAAAAATTGGTCGTGGGTACAAAAACATTGCAAAAAATTACGCTCTGTCAAAACGTAATCCTGGTAACATAGTGGTGCAACGATAAATTTTGGATGGTTTTCAAAGCACATAAAAAGTATTTCGCGGCAAATTTGTTTAGAACTCTTTTTAGTAGCACATTCGTATTCAGCTTATTAAAATAGTTTCGTTGATTTTAGGTTTATTGCAGGAACACCAGTGTTAACAAAATGAACGGTAGACAAATAAATAAATTATCTATTGATCTTCGCTATCATTTTACTTTCAGATCTGCCAAGGTGACGCAGACCGTGTGAACTTGTCCTATTACCTTGGCCGTACAGGTGCTGGTGCTAACTTGACTTTAACGTTCGTGAGCCTTGACCTTAAAGGTCGGGCACTACCTCTGGGCGAGCACTGTAAACCCAAACAGTCTTAATTAATTTCATCTCCGACATTTTAAAAATTCTTTAAAATTGTGGCAAATAAAAAAAATTTCAGGTCTATTTTCAAGATGTCAAATTAAATAATTCTACCACGCAGCTGAAACGCTGACGTGAGTTGAGCAAATTTCCAAAATAAGGTTTATAAGCCTATGTTTTAGGGTTTCAACCAACAATTTGGGAAACAGGTCTATTCACGACGGTGCTGAATAGCTGCAAAATGGTTCGCACGCCATTCCGCATATTGGGAGTATCTTCAATACACAAACAAAGCATTGCGTTCTTCGCATGCCATTCCGCATATTGGGATTATCTTCAACACACAAAGCATTGCGTGCTTCGCACGCCAACCCCCGTATTGGGAGTATCTTCGATACACAAAACATTGCTTGCTTCGAACGCCAATCCCACGGTGGAATCCACCAAATGGCTTTGAACCGGGTACTTCTATGGTATTTTACGTTTTGATCGATTTTTGGAGAACCAAGCGAGCTATAAGGTCGCGTAAAAAACAAAATGTGCAGCCTACATTTATATTTGTAGAAAAAACTCAAAAACAAATTCATTCTAGTAGGAAAAATCTAAAAAAAAATAGTTACTTCCTGTCAAAAAACGTGCTTCCGAACTCGTCCGAACGACGTAGACAACCAACATGTGTACCAAATTTGAACCAAATCGGACTTAAAATGCGGCTGCTAGAGTGCGAACACATACATACATATATGTATATATCTATATATATAAAATCGAAATACCACTGACTCACTGATGATCATTATATCTCAAAAACAATAAAACATATTAACTTGAGACTTATCATAGTGGTTTCCCTTATGCTCTAGATGTGCAATAAGACGGGATTTT
>JAGFPH010003347.1:0-17664 GCA_018207615.1 Philaenus spumarius | reverse complement strand
CACCATAAAAAGTAGCATACTCGATAAATCTTTAGTCAATCTTAAAAGGAGATTGATCGCTAGATTTGTTTTAAAAATATCTAAAACAGTTATTCATGTAAAATGTTGATATCATTAGCCATTTTACAGTTAATCCTGTTCAAAGATTTTAAATGGCCGCAATTTTGGTTTTGGATTCAGAAAATATAGATTTTTTAGGTTTTAATAGTTAGGTTTATTAGTTAAAAAAAAAAAAATGGCGCCTATGTGAGTAACTGGGAACGTTCGGACGATTTCAATATACTTAGATTTGCTTTTGGTCCAGAAACAATGCCTTAAAATATTGGTAGAGAGTTCTGAAACACCCTGTATAATACCTATAATTTATTAATGTGCTGCTTATATAAATATATAAAGTAAAGGGGTTTCAATAGATTCGGAGAGCACATGTCAACAATAAAACTACTTCTGTGTTCACCTTAAATTTATTCATATTTAAAAAACGTTAAATTTTACATTACTGAGCAAAATATGTAAACGTGTGACATCAAACCTGTATCCTATTAAAATAATTCAAAAAGGCATTATCCGTGTCATACAAAATAAAAACAGAATTGAACCTTCAAGACCTCTTTTTCATAGTTTATATTTACTACCACTGAAACATTTATTTGTATACAAAGTTCTTAGTGTCTTCTACAGGAGAAGTGGACAATTTCCCACTGTATATAATAGGTATAAATTATCACTCCGTTCTAGGCATAACTTGCCTATTCCAAAACCTAGGCTGACAAGTTTTATAAATTCTTTTTCTTATATAGCTCCGAAATTGTACAACAAATTACCAGAATATATAACACATTGTACTAGGCAACCAAAATTCCTGAGACGCTTGAAATCTTGGCTGCTCAGTCTCGACAATGTGGGCACTCTCCTAAATAAGTAGTATAATCCAGCTCACTTTTTGTTTTCAAATATTCTAAAAATTTCTTTTACTGCTTTTATTTTAAAGTTGTATGCTTTGTTTGATTCATGCGTTACAGGAAGAGCCGCAAATGGAAAAAGCTTTATTATTTATTCATTTACCAGTTTTAAAATCTGATTGAGCTCAGTTATCTCTATGCTCCATAAAATATGCTTTTATATATAAAAAGACCATTTTTGCTGTGAAACTTCTTAAACTCACTAAATTCATTGTTTCTGTAGAACTCTGATAAAATAAATTTTATTTTGTTTTTTTAAGTAAAGGTAACCCTCATTACAGGATTCCTATAGAGGGTACCTAATTCTTCCCTTTTTATTTTTAATGTATTAATTTATGTAAATTTCTTATGTTTATGTTTTATTTACGCATGTATTATATTTTACAAGGTTTGTAAAAAAAGGAAGAATAAATTAATTTCTAATATAAAGCAAAGATTTGTTTATTACATACATATATTCCTTACAAAGACATGTGCACCTTTTAAGATAAAATGCATACTTGTCAACAATAAAACTACATCTGTTTTCACCTTGAATTTATTCATATTTAAAAAACGTTAAATTTTACATTACTGAGCAAAATATGTAAACGTGTGACATATAAAGCAAAGATTTGTTTATTACATACAAATATTCCTTACAAAGACATGTGCACTTTTTAAGATAAAATGCATACTTGTAAACAATAAAACTACATCTGTTTTCACCTTAAATTTATTCATATTTAAAAAACGTTAAATTTTACATTACTGAGCAAAATATGTACACATAAAGCAAATATTTGTTTATTACATTAAAATATTCCTTACAAAGACATGTGCACCTATTATTAAGATAAAATGCATACTTGTCAACAATAAAACTACTTCTTTTTTTCACCTTAAATTTATTCATATTTAAAAAACGTTAAATTTTACATTACTGAGCAAATAATGGAAACGTGTGATATATAAAGCAAATATTTGTTTATTACATTCAAATATTCCTTACAAAGACATGTGCACTTTTTAAGATAAAATGCATACTTGTCAACAATAAAACTAAATCTGTTTTCACCTTAAATTTATTCATATTTCAAAAACGTTAAATTTTACATTACTGGCCAAAATATGTAAATTGTGAAATATAAAGCAAATATTTGTTTATTACATACAAATTAATATTCCTTACAAAGACATGTGCATCTTTTAAGATAAAATGCATACTTGTCAACAATAAAACTACATATGTTTTCACCTTAAATTTATTCATATTTAAATAACGTTAAATTTTACATTACTGGGCAAAGTATGTAAACGTGTGATATATAAAGCAAATATTTGTTTATTACATACAAATATTCCTTTCAACACCATGTGCACCTTTTAAGATAAAATGCATACTGGTCAACAATAAAACTACATATGTTTTCACCTTAAATTTATTCATATTTAAATAACGTTAAATTTTACATTACTGGGCAAAGTATGTAAACGTGTGATATATAAAGCAAATATTTGTTTATTACATACAAATATTCCTTACAAAGACATGTGCACCTTTTAATATAAAATGTTACACTTGTTAACAATAAAACTACGTCTATTTTAACCTTAGATTTATTCATATCTAAAAAAACGTTAAATTTAACATTACTGAGTAAAGGCGTAAAAGTGTGACATATAAAGGAAATATTTTTTATAACGTATTTCTTGATTTATATTATAAATGTACATCAACTGTGAAACCTGGTAAACCTAATTGACTTAATAATGATACCTTTTGCATTAAACAGTAGTTTGTCTGTAAATAAAGAACGCTTGGATATTCTCTTATTGTTAATCCTGAATTTGTTATATAATGAAATATTTCTTTTGTTTTCATAGGTACAAATATTTTAAATAAATGATGTTTAACAAATTGATTAAATAATTTGCAATACAACTTAAAGTTGCTAATAATGTTGTTTGACCAACAATACTAGAACACGATGAATAGTTTTAGCATATAATTTCTATTAAAATTTATTAAATAGTTTTTCTTTAGAAATTACCTGCGGTTATGTCTTGTAATTTAATAAATGAGGACCCGTAATTTTTGTTAAAAGTTTTAGGCAATTAAAATATTTAAATAATATTTGTTCTCTTATATTCTGCAAATTAAAAGTATTGTTAGGACTTAATAACACATTTTTTAAAGACTGTGTGCAAAGGTCTATTTTAGTTTTCCTTTTTGTATTATTTTTAAATAAAAAAGAATAGTTAGAAATAAATAATAAATATTACCATAATGTTGACATTACCAAGTCTATTCTGCACATTAAGCTTGTTCACTTTGACATTACAGCAAAATATATCGTCGATGCTAGATCGATTATTACTGGAATCAAACTCAAATTCCAGTCAAAGATACCGCACGATATTCCTGTTTCCTCGTGAATAAGTCGACGGTACATACGTTTCAGTGCTTTTTTTGTATTTCTGTCATCAATCAATTCCGAAGCAGTATACATTGTAAAAGTAAATTTCTGGATTCCAAATTCCAAAAGTGTACAACATAAAAGACTTGCAGTAATATGTGAGGCTAAAGCAACCAGTATTATGGTAACGCCTATAATATTTTTTTTCTCGTTGGTGGATTCATTGTACCAGACATAACCATATGTGAACCAGAAAACGAAAATCCCAGTAGAGTAGGCGAGGTAGGTTTTGAAGTAATCGTTTATAAGACCCAACGCTGTATATTATAGTTCTTTGCAGGCTGTATTTATGAGTTTTAGTCTTCCGTTGTGGCTATCACAGGATGAACATTGTGGTGCTGGGTTTTCGACAGGAGGTAACACACTAATTGTTAAACATCTTGGAGGACAAGAGAGGTTAGTAATGCATGTCCCCAATAATCTCATACGTTGGTGAACTGTCAAAACCAACAAGTAAAAGTAAGTCATCGTCGCCCATATCATTCCGTTTAAATGTAGAAAGTTTAAGTGAATAACATTTGTCACAACAAAATTATCCAGGAACGAATGAACTCTCAGGAAAATACAAAGCAGAATAAAGATAATTCCATTCCCAGCTACAGCTGTGATCGCACACAACCTCCATTTTTGATGTTCTACAATGTGGCCCAGCCGTTTTATTCTGTTATCAATGCTTTTTATATTCTTAAATATATCAATGATTGTTTTAAAATGGTTGAAAGATCTCCACAACAGATGCAGGGCATTGGTTCGGATTAAGATTTCTACACATAGAGCCAGATTTTCAAAGCTATCTGATTGAATAACATCATAAAACTTACTGGCAAAGACCAAAACACTTGTAACAATGAGAACACAGAACAAAAACATTGAATAAGTGGCATAGAATTTATTTCGACATTGTTTTTTAAACGAAGCGACAAAGGTTCCGAAAATATCGACATTAAAGTAACCGGTGCAAAACTCCACACTTTATCTTGAGACATTTTTACAAAGTGATACAGTTTGTTGGACTACCTTTACCATGGGAACGCCAAGTTAACGCTTCAATACAGCTGAGGTAGATAAGGTCAAGTATGCATACAATTATACAAAGCATTATAGTACAATATTGGCGCGTGTATTTAGACATTATTATTTATATTTTCTTGTATAGTAATTATTTATCCTCGTGTCACTATTTTGAGCCTGGATATAGTTTAATATAATAATTGAAATCATTCAATAAGTGTGTTGTTAGAATCGATAGTTCATTTATTGGAGCATTTCTGTCTTTCTTAACCAACGAATGTGAAAACAAATCCGCTTGAAATGATTGACCATATAGTGTAGGTGAAACTAAAGCTGTATTATTTGCTGATGATACCACTCTGACAATTTCTGGAGAAAGCATTAAAGATTTAGAGAAATGCTTGTCATTGGTATTAACAATGGCGGCGGATTGGTTTTCAGTTAACGGTTTAAAATTAAGCCTAAGTAAAACTCATATGATTCGTTTTGGATCAAAATGTGTAAGAAATAAAGTTAACATAATAAAAAAGGTTTATTACCCTAGTTTTTCTCCGTCAGCCAATTCAAAAATTTTCTTCTGTCTGATTAGTAGTTTTTTCGGTTATACCGTCATCGTTGGATCCTTGACATCATGTTTTTTTATGTCAGCCGTTCTGAGGCGTTGTCAAAGACACTGGCCTAACTAATTAATTAATACATTAAACACGAGTTAAAACAATTTACGAAACAACGATTACACAAAATACGTTTAAGCACAAATAGTCACAGATTAAAAATTAAAATTAACCTACTAGCGCACAAGTACAAGTTGTATGCCGGCCGGTAACTGATAAATGAGTTAGGCGGTCTATGGGTAGTGCGGTATGGTTCCTTCCTCCAGTTTGATAACTGTGTTGAACAGTTCATTCGAGCAAAAGTTTATTTTATAATTCAATAGACTGGAGCTATGATTTTTTGAGGCGGTGTATATCTCGGTGTATAGAGGGCTCTTTTTACAGACGAAGAGTGTGAGGGAAAAACGGGCTAACCCCGTGAAACCAAAATTTTCAGTAGGGATATTTTAAACTTTACCATCACCCATTCTTCCCAAGTATGGAACATTTTTAAATAAGTATTTCTCATACTTTTAGATCGTTTTTGAAAATTCTTATGAAAGGAAAATGTGCAGTTTTTAGAGTAGAATCCAAATTTGTCAAAATATAAAATTTCATAGTTTTGATTGTTAGCTCGTTTCTCTCTAGGACTTTTCAGATGATTAGTATTTCTAGGTTCTGGTCTATGGAAATGTATTTGTGGTCGTAATCTGTGAGCTGTAGTGCAAAATGTTCGGTTATTGTATGTCGTGGTATGTGGTCTTTAAAACGAGTGCTGAAAGATCGTCTGGTCCTTCCAATGTAGAATTTTGCACAGTGCATGTCAACTTACAAAATAGTTTGTTGACTGGGAAATTGTTTTTCAGGCTTCGGATATTTGTTAATTTGTTTGACGTTTTGTATGATACACAGATATTGTGTTTCATCAGTTCTTTCCTGAGTCGGAACTCGAGTCCTCCACCGAATACTATGGATATATACGTTTAGTTGACCTCAATATCCTTGAGAAGATTTTTGGCCGGATACTTATTTGATAAACACCAGAGTTACGAATTTCAGCTTTTGAGAGCAATAAATTGTATTCTTGTTTAGTCCAGTCTCTAGTAATATAAAATAAGATCATTATAATATGTTTGATCATACATTGGGGACTTTTGCGTAATACGACCACACGACTACTTTTTCCTACAAAGACATTATAAACAAAATGTGTTTGTTATGATGCATTTATTATGATGTTCGGAACAGGAATATAACACTAACCTAACCTGATTAGCGACATGGTCTGCACTAAGTAGAACTTGATTGACAACTGGCTACACTATGCAGTCGCCCGCCGCTCTGTACTATTGCCCTTCTGACTGCGCACTATGAAACAAGATTACTGATAAAAAAAGCACGTTTAGAATGTTGTTCAAGACATGCTAATGTCAAACTGATAACAAATTAGTCGATTTATCTTCGTAGGAAAAAGATCGAGCCTTGTGGTCGTAACACGCAAAAGTCCCATACATTGTATTATCTTCTATCCGCCACAAATTATTAGATAGTATAATTTACTTACACTCATTTTTTAACAACATGTACATAGGGGTTCATTAGGTTAAACATATTCATGGTTTTACGTCATAAGGACGCCATGACACTGTTCCCTGTAAGGTGCTTGTACATAGTACCTTATACAGATTACAGTCCCCAGCCCACGTAAATCTCCCGCCCCAGCCCTCCGCCCTCGCCATCGCCCTCGACAACGCCTCCGCCATGACACCTCCGCTAACTTAAAGCCGCCATGACACCCGCCATCTGGAATACACCGTGACACCCGCCGCCATGTTGGATCTAAAGTATCGCAATCTCTACTAAGATATATAAGAACTACGTGCAGATAAATTCATCACTTTCGTCGTTTATACATTGAATGCGTATGACATCTATAATATCAATACTTATTGTTGATGTTGTAGGTATTGAAATTATAAAAAAGTGTAAAGAACCTCAAAATGTAAAACCAAATATTTATGAGTTTTGGTTATTGGAACATAGTCTGTACGGGTTAGCTTTTTAACTAAGTAAAATTCCCGCTTGATAGGTTTAGTTGCATCTGAGAAATTTACCTGTAATCGAAAGTCGAATGGTCGAACAAGGCACGAACCATAAAACTAGTAGTTCTGTGAACAGTAGACCTCGCTCGTTGAAATAACAAATGTGGTTTTGAGCTTAGGTTAAAAATAGTGTGCCAGTAAGGAAGTAAGCAGAAGGTTTAGCCAGTGAAACATTATTTACAATTCCCGCGATTCCGGTATTTCTAGTTCTCGTTTTTATTTCTTTTCTTGAGCTTTAACTGCTAAAGATTTTCTTTTAGAGGCATTGTGTTTTATTTAGGTTAATAATGCGTAAGATAGCTAAAAATATCGCGTTATAGAGGGACAACATACAATTAAATAATTACATACTTAAATAACTCAAACTTAACAATGTATTTACAGTTCCATAACTTCCATATCATTTTCCAATAATAGAAATAATGAAAACAAACGATGTTAAAACGTCGTGATAGTGATCTTAACTTTATTCTCAACCCATGTACCAACACTTCCCAAGGTGTCCTAGGGTCATTTTTTGTATGTCCTTTATCGCCGCGAGGTTTCATTTGTTTTATTTCATTTTGTAATTCAATAAAGCTAAGTCAAATACTTTTATGAAATTTACAATGATAATTTACAGGTATACAGTTCAATTCTTTTATTTATCCTCTACACTTTCTTATAATAATATGTCATTTTTGGGCAAATGATATATTCCTAAATTACTATTCAAAACAGGCGTAGTTTTGTTAGCAGTCTTGTAGTAGGAACATAAAAACTGGTGTTTTTAAAATAAGAAATTTGAAATTTATAAATATTTTTATACAATTCTATTTAGAACTAAATTACGAAACTTTTTTACATTTATGGAAAAAATTACAATAATTTTTACTACTTTTTATGTAGGCCTAAAGTTAAACACTTTCCTTTCGTTACTGAACGTGATTGTTTCTTTAGCTAATAACTTTCTTAATTTTATTTCAATAATTTTTTTACTGGCATATATGAAT
Source organism: Philaenus spumarius (assembly GCA_018207615.1). Lineage (NCBI taxonomy): Eukaryota > Metazoa > Arthropoda > Insecta > Hemiptera > Aphrophoridae > Philaenus > Philaenus spumarius. Next base: position 9,545 of record JAGFPH010003347.1, on the reverse strand, counting down.
TCTTTAAACCTTTATCTACAAAAAATCTATGGAACACTTTTGAATTGGTTTAGAATAAACGTATAAAAACATGGTTGAAATACAAAAACTTGGACGATTTTTAACAAATTCAAAGTTTACGGCCATTTTGTGAGCTTACCGTTAGAGATACGGGAAAAAATCAAGAATACAATTTTGTTTAAAATTTAATTTGCTTTATGTTATTAGTTTTTAAATTCGACTTACGGTTAAGCCACAAACTGGCTTTCGAAAAAAGCTTACACTGAGGGAAACGGTCCGGCCGCCATTTTTATTTTATTTAAGGGGTTAAAAATGAAAAATGGAAAAAACCTTATATATACATGGCTCGGCCTAGCAATAAGGAACATTCATGCAGAAATCATCAAAATCGGTCAAGGCGTTTGGCCGTAATCGTGTGACAGACACACAGACACACAGACATACAGACACACAGAATGTCCGGACCTGCGTCATTCACAAAACCTAGCTTTGTGACAAACAGAAATACACGCGTCGCGGACTGTGAAAGGCCTTGTTACGTCACGTTTAACCATGAATGTGCGGTACTTTCAAACAATGTGCTCACTAAATCTTCAGATTACGTTCTCTCAGGGGCGTGTCAATAAGGTATTTTGTCCTTTCACATGCATGGCATGTCCTATTCGACAAAGCAATCGCTAAATCATTCTCCGAGTGAAATTGCTTTTATGTAATTAATTTAAAATGTTTCATTCCGTTTGCTTTGTACAAAGTATCCGTGTTTGACTTATGTCTCGTAGAAAAAACAAATAAAGTGACGCTATTCTTGGTTAATCATTTACATATTCATATCTTTAATTGCTATTTGCTATTGAATGACAACTAACAATTATAACTTTTTATTAACTTCATAAAACGTAATAAAACTATACTAGCTGACCCGTGCGAAGCATTCGCATTGTAACTTACTTAAATCCCACATAATTAAAGTACACACCGTATATTTAGTATCGTATAGTGCGTATACTATAGGATACTAAATATACAATTAATTAAAAATAACAATGTAGTGGCGTAACGGCAGGTCTCCAGCTGGGTATTGCTATCATCAGAGTTGCCAACGCCAGGAAAATATCCCTACAACTTACTTGATCTTACATCACTGTTACTTTCTGATCCTTTATTTCTTGTTTTTCCTTTTTTCGTATAATTGTATTTTGTATATTTTTCCGGTGTAGCGGTTAAGGAAAGCTTTAGAATGACGCCTAATTCATGTAATTTGATGATTTATTAAGGAAGTTATGGCGTACCGACAAAAAAATGGCCTTGAGAAATAATATATGTGATGCATATTTAAAGCTGATACTTTTAAAAACACAATATTAGCGAATTTCCATAGGAAAAATGAGCTATTGCAGTGGCCCTTATGGTAAGACAAAAGGTCGGGAGTAGCAAATGAGAACCGATCATGGTCCCCAGAACACGTGTAAAAATCATATATACAGGTAATGATAACCACAAAGGTTTTTCGCCTTAAACAAAAAATCATATATATTTATGTATATATGTTGCCGCACTCTAGCGGCCGCATTTTAATTCCGATTTGGTTCAAATTTGGTACACATGTTGGTTCCCTACGTCACTCGGACGAGTTCGTTAGCCAAAAAATCCAACAATGGGAAGCAGGTTTTTTGACCGGAAATAATTTTTTTGAGATTTTTCCTAAGAGATTGATTTTTTTTAGTTTTTTCTACAAATATAAATGTAGGATGTTATTCTGCACATTTTGTTTTTTTACGCGACCTTATAGCTCGCTTGGTTCTCCAAAAATCGATCAAAACGTAAAATACCATAGAAGTACCCGGTTCAAAGCCATTTGGTGGATTCCACCGTGGGATTGGCGTTCGAAGCAAGCAATGCATTGTGTATTGAAGATACTCCCAATACGGGGGTTGGCGTGCGAAGCACGCAATGCTTTGTGTATCGAAGATAATCCCAATATGCGGAATGGCATGCGAAGAACGCAATGCTTTGTGTATTGAAGATACTCCCAATATGCGGAATGGCGTGCGAACCATTTTGCAGCTATTCAGCACCGTCGTGAATAGACCTGTTTCCCAAATTGTTGGTTGAAACCCTAAAACATAGGCCTATAAACTTAATTTTGCTCAACTCACGTCAGCGTTTTAGCTGCGTGGTCGAATTATTTAATTTGACATCTTGAAAATAGACCTGACATTTTTTATTTGCCACAATTTTAAAGAATTTTTTAAAATGTCGGATATGAAATTAATTAAGACTGTTGGGGTTTACAGTGCTCGCCCAGAGGTAGTGCCCGACCTTTAAGGTCAAGGCTCACGAACGTCAAAGTCAAGTCAGCACCAGCGCCTGTACGGCCAAGGTAATAGGACAAGTTCACACGGTCTGCGTCACCTTGGCAGCGGAGATCTGAAAGTAAAATGATCGCGAAGATCAACAGATAATTTATTTATTTGTCTACCGTTCATTTTGTTAACACTGGTGTTCCTGCAATAAACCTAAAATCGACGAAACTATTTTAACAAGCTGAATACGAAAGTGCTACTAAAAAGAGTTCTAAACAAATTTGCCGCGAAATACTTTTTATGTGCTTTGTAAACCATAAACAATTTATCGTTGCGCCATTATGTTGCCAGGATTACGTTCTGACAGAGCGTAATTTTTTGCAATGTTTTTGTGCCCACGACCAATTTTTGTGCCCGTGCGGCGCCCCGGATGGTCTGAGGGTCCTCCCCCGTAAAATAGTCTGCCTAAAATGAGTTTTTAAATTAATTTCTTATGGTAAAAGCAAAAAAAAATACGCTTTTTAGTTATTTTATTTAAAAAAATTCTTGGCATTATTAAATATTTTTATATATGATATTTTTTATTTATTTGATTTATTCTTCTAATTTTTATTGTATTGTGTAACAAAAAAATTTGATTTTTGAGTAAGACTATGAAAGGGATTTTCAAAGAAAGTAAAATCAATGTAAACAAAGACACAAAATGAAAAGACTCACTTTATTTAACACAAAATGAACTAAGAAAGACAAAGAACTAAAGTATTTAGTGTAACATCATTTATGAACCCCTTTCATTTCAAATGAAATAAATACTTAAAATAAGATTTTTTTAATTAGTACACAGAATAAACGGTATCAGTTAACTGACACAAACTATCTCCCAACTTACTGTAGTCAAAATAATATTGTTTTTAATCATTTTATTTACTACTTTTTAGAACAAAACAAAAAAATAATATTCTACCTACGTCAATCGTATAAAAAAGTTATTGTCCCAGGCGGGATTCGATCGCGCGACCTTTGAATTACTGGCCGTGCTCGCTACCGTGGTGCTACCCCGTGCGGCCGTTGCCGCGATGCTAGATTGACAACACAAACTTGTTTATTTTTAAACATTTCCCCATAATTATAAAACGCCGAAGTTTTGATAAAAGCGGGTGGTGTCATTTTGTTTGGCATCTTAAGCACTATAAATACTGAAAATTCAAATTCAAACATTTTTACGAAAACTGTACTTTCTCCATATACTACGTATAGGGTGGAAAAAGTAAAAATTGAACTGTGTATTGAGTAATTAAAAATTTTAAGAATAACAATAAATGATTTCATTGTCCGAAGGATCCAACTCATTTTACTTACTTATTTTATTAACTTTTATTATTTTTAAGTGGACCTTATTTATACATTGCAATAGGCCTATAACGAACCAAACATAAAACAAAACATAGGCCTACTCTAGAAGCTACTTCTCAATTAATTTTTGTAACTACACCAAACGGTATGTGTAAGTACTGTACGTTATTGTAAAAATAAATAAGTATATATACATGAATCTAGCTGAATAACTATTTACATCCAGCACAATAGAGATTGTGCTAAAACTAGAACAACTTTGAAGTTTATACACAAAAGCGAACTTTTCTAGATTTTTTAATTGAACATTCTGTGACGCACAGAACTAATTCCGGATTGCAACGCACACAGTGGCGGCGATGCGCCTACACACAATTCTACGATGGCGATGAGCGCGGTGACGCCAGAAAAAGTTGTTAAGGGTCTGCTGTAGTGGCTGCCATCTTGGATTTGTATCCCATAAGAGCAATGTTAAATTTAAAACCATTTATTTCGTTTCCATTTTTTATCTTAAAATTGTTTGCAATGTATTATTTTAGCCACAGCCACAATAAGCATCCGTTTTGCATTTCATATTTTTAAAAATTTCATTCGTCACGTAATTGACATTTTGAAGTACCAAGTTTGAACTTTTTTCTTTACAGAATAAACAATTTATAATTAAAAGTGAATCGCAACCCGGATCCGCAATTTTATAAAAAATATTCAGTTTTTTTTTCAGCACTCAATTACAAAAGATGGATTTATATAATGGTTTGTAATAAAGCAATGTCAAAGAGCTCAGCTGCAAGAAATACGGCTATAGAGTGAAGCGCTCGCCTCACCGGCTGCTTTCTCGTTTACTGGAGCAAACCCTTAAGGGCGCTGGCCCCAATATCGTAAGAGGACTATTAGTAATGTAATAACAATCAGTGGATCTCATGTTCTATGTTCCATTTGGAAGAAAGTTTGTTTTTAAAGGTTATTGGCTCTGTTATTGTTGTTATTTTTCCTTTTAAATTACAAAACCAACTTTACTATTAACAGTTTTATGAAAAGGGAAACATTTATCGGGAATTTGGGCGGTCTTGGGACCACGGCTCGCACAGGGCCGGCCCTGGACAGAGTTCTCTAATGCAATTAAACATTCCCTTGAGCTTCTGCTAATTAAATGAGCAATCTCTGATCTGTTTAGCATGGAACTAGATAGATTTATAATTTAACCTATATTTTATTGAAACTTTTTAAGGAAATAAGTAACAATTATTCCAAGCTAACCTAACCTAACCTAACTTAACCTCGCAAAGCATGGATGCGATGTACACGCATTCGTAATTTCCCAGTAGATATTTCACCAAACGAATCAACGAAAAGGAAATCCAAATCTTTATTGAACACGCCATTTAAGGTACGGTTTTTGTTCATGTGCTAGGTATTCTATGAAAGTTGTCGTTTCAGTAATAGTTGAGTTCATATAGAATTGTCATATTAATTGACTTCACGATTCCATTATTATGTAGTCTTGACAGGTTACTAATAGCTGCAATAACAAGTTTGTTGCTAATTTCGTTTCAAGTTGGAAATATGTGTATGCGTTTTGCATTGATTTTTAAATTTCGTAAAGTAACTGGTTCGAATCTACGGAACTTACGTTGTATCAGACTGGACTATCCGCTTTAGTCTTTTGGCCGCTCTGCTTCCCCAATAACATGTCCAACATCCGATTAAGGTCACGTTCTTCATCAGCTCAACACAGTTTTGGGTTAGGCATATCTTTTCCCATATTAATGATTAGAATTTAAGGTAGGTTTTATAATGATAACATATTAATTACGAAACTCCATTGGACCATCTAAGGTTAATCTACTGATACCAGTAATCAAGCTGAGCAAGCTGGTAAGTATTATTGGTAAGTTTTTAAAATGTTCCAAATGTTGTTGATGATTTGGAGAAACTTTACGACTATGAAAATTTACTGTTTTAAAAATAGCAGTTTGATAGTAATGGCTAGGTAAACTAAGTTTTTCATGTTTGCTAATTAAAATAATAATAATGTCTGTTTTGGTGCTCTACATGAACCCAAAAAAGAGGGTTTTTGGGGATGTCTGTCCTTGTGTCTGTTAGGATGTGTACAGAGCTGGAGACCATATCAACGGTCCGATTTTGATGAAATCTGGTATGTAGGTGTAGTTCTGGAATATCTCCAGGCGTTTTTTTTCATTTATTAAAATTTTTAATTTTTAAGGGGTTTTACCCCCCCCCCCCCAAAACGGTAAATAACGAGAAAATCATTATTTCTCAAAAACGGCTCTACCTATTTTGATAGAATGTGGCTTATTTGTAGCCCTTAATGTACCCTACCATATGCACAAAATAGCATCTTTCTAAAAATTCTCGTTTAGGTAATAATAATAATAATAACTTATTTTTGGGGGTTTTTGGCCAAAAGTTGTTGTTTTTCAAAATTGTTCAAAACCTTTTTTCGTGCATCTATACAGGTCTAATTGACATGTTTGGCGCAAATTTGTTCGAAATCGATGGAATAGTTTAAATAATAATAGTAATATAATATGGATGTGTCTTACATGCATCTAATATTTTCCATGGTAACATTTTCCTACTTTTGCAATTCTAAATAACCACCTCCTATGCTACTCTTAAGAAGGTATAAAGTTTCAATTGGGAGAAAGTATGTGGCAGTTATCGGGTACCGTTTATTAAGTTTTAACTTAAGGTTTTTCGCTTAAACACATATATTTCAGTACTTCATCAAGTTGGTTATTATAATATTTTGAATACATAAATAATAGCAAATGTCAGAATAAAAAAATATATATATATATATTTCCCTTCGAATGATTTGTAATTACCAACAATACATTTCGGGAATAGGATTAGTAAGGGCAAAATAATATACAGTAATTAAGACTGCGAATGTTTAAATTGATAGTTTTTCTATTAACCACGGCTTTCAAAGGATTATGCAAATATCCTTACGTTATTCTGTGTCGGCGTTACACAATGAACTCGGCGCACTCGTGAACTCACAAGTCGTGGTTTGGCTGATCTCGATCCCACCTGACGTCATGGATCTATGTTGCATGTTATTGTTTCTATATTTGGAGTGATTGCCTTGATTATAAGTACATCTACTGAGCTATTTCTAGGAGAGTTGCGTGCATTGCGATTGTGTAAGATAAATACTAGACGTGGGTGCTAATAATATTAGATAAAATAAAGATTACACCAATACTGGGCCTATATTATACACAGGAAAAGTATTTAACGCAAGAAATACTTAACCGATGTAGATAACATTTTTCTGACATGTTAAGCGTAGTCTCTTGTGTAACACGATTTCCCATGCTATTAAAAACGAATATTGAAAAAGTGAAAAGTGTTCTTAGAAACCACAGTTTGAGTGACTTTTACTGTCAAAGAGTTAAAGATAAAAAAATTTGGAAAACGATTGACCCTAAAGGCCATCACAGTAACTTCCCGCTAAGTTTAATTACAAAAGTATGATGAAAGTTTGATAAACACTATTTTTGGAAATTTTGAACTGCCATAACTTTTGAATGAATCAACCGATTTTTATGCGATTTGCGGCAATCCATGTAGTTTTTAAAGTCAATTGAAAGAATCAACAACAAAAATTTTTCAGATGAAAAGTTTCAGAGAAATTGAGGAAAAACGCTTTTTTTATTTTCTTTCATTCACGATGTCTCGCGAATGAATCAACCGATTTTTATGCGATTTGAGGCAATCGATGCAGTTTTTCGAGTCCATTGAAAGAATCGACAACAAAAATTTTTCTGATGAAAGATTTCGGAGAAATTGAGAAAAAACACTTTTTTTATATTCTTTCGTTCACGATATCTCACGAACGAATTAACCGATTTTGACCGGATTGGTAGCGATCGACGTCGCTTTTTAAGGTTAAAAGCTGATTAGATTTTGGAATTGATCGGTAAAGCCGTTTAAAAGTTATTAAAAAAAAACTGATTTGAAAATGTTTTATTTCTTAGTTTTTTCGAAATTTCTCAGAACCTACCGGTCCGAATTAGTTGAAATTTTCAGGAAATCTAAGTTTGATGGAACTCTTTAGAGCGCCGTTTGGTAGGATCCAATCGGTTAAGCCGTTCAAAAGTTATAAGCGGGTCACATACTTACATACACACACACTCCCTCACACACGCACGCACACACACACACACACACATACAGACAGGGTGACACCCTCTCGGGAGTGGTCAGGGAAGATTCCTAGGACCTCAAAACGTCGAGATCTGATGAATACTCGATTTTCGAAAAACGGGGTGAAACCAATAACTTCTCAATTTTAGAAAATTTACAATTTTCTTAGCGGGAAGTTAAAAACAGTTGAGAGCGAAACTATTTGCAAAAAAGTAAATGTTTATATGTTGTGCTTTTCTTAAAATGAGAGTTTTTATCGAAAAAGAAGTATATTTTTAGCTTTTACTTTCTCACTATACTATAGTAGGTCTATAGAGAAAGTATAGTGATCGCAAAAAAATCGATGTTGAGATTTTTGTAGAAATATCCGTTTTGGGACCCCTTAAGTCCAAAAAAGTGGTTTTTACAATATGTCTGTCTGCATGTCTGTATGTATACAAAGCTAGAGCGAAAACTATTCGATCGATTTCAAACAAATTTGCACCAGACATGTAAAGTACGCCTGTATAGATGCACGGAAAACGCTTTCGAAAATTTTTGAAAAACAACCCCCTTTTTGGCAAAACAAACCCCAAAAAATCAGTTATTATTATTAGTTAAACGAGAATTTTTAGAAAGATGCGATTTTTGCATATGATAGGTTATATTAAGTGCTACAAATAAGCCAAATTTTATCAAAATCGTTAGAGCCGTTTTTTAAAAAATGTTCGAAACCTTTTTTCGTGCATTTGTACAGGCCTAATTGACGTGTTTGGTGCAAATTTGTTCGAAATCGATCGAATAGTTTTCTCTCTAGATAATAATAATAATATTTATTAGTTAATCTCCTAATTTAATAAATCACCTCTCCTACCTCACCTACAATTATGAAGTCACAGTGAATCTGTTTAATAATTCAAATATGTTTGTGAGAAAGTATGTGCCAGTTCCTGGTACCGTTTATTTTGTATTGTGTTGACTAAACGATAAATTAAAACAGTATACGGAAGAAATGTTGGTGATAAAAAAGGTATATCACAATAACAGTTTTAATCTTATCATGGAAACATTAATAGTAGTCCAGTCAAATGGTGATTTGGCCAGGAAAAAAATACAGAAGTTTTTTTTCCACTTGTTCTATATGTTTTTTGGGATGCTGAATCCGAATTTCAACTTTGCTACTTCCTACGGATATGGCTTCACACCGAAAATCGCAAAAAAACCTCAAAATTTTTGACATTTTTTCAGTTTTTTTCCAAAAAATCATAAAAATATGCGGTTTTTGAGGTAGATCTTTATATATAAAAATAAAGTACATTAAATTTCCTACTAAAAACATTCCTCAAATGTATTTTTTGGTTGAATGGTTTAGCCGCTAGAGCGCGCTGAAAAAAGGCAAAAATTTCCCACTTTGTGGGAAACTCTGTTTTCTCGTTCGTTTTTCGGTTGTAACTTAACACCTATGCTTGTAATTATGAAAAACTTGGATTCTGCTATAACCACATTAAATTTCCTACTAATTTCACACCTTAATCACTTATTTTGGCCAAACATTGTAGCCGCTAGAGCACGTTGAAGTTTTATCTCATATTACGCGAAACCGCTAAGTCAAGAGCCCTTCACGTAAATCTCAGTAGATACCTCTGTTATCACTATGTACTTATTAAAAACTATTTATTTGGTCTTTATAATTAATTAATGTAATTACTTATTAATTATATATATATATATATA